>JAODIE010000002.1:1337514-1386299 GCA_027575565.1 Diploeciton nevermanni | reverse complement strand
GCTTTCAACTAAGCACATTTCCTCTTTTTACACGCTTTATTCTTGGGCACTTGCAACAACTATACTACTGTTCTTATCGCCTGCCACGCTCAACTCGAGGAAAATTAAAAATATTGCTGTGAACTCTATCACGTACTTTACAAAAGTTGCGCGAAATATGAGGACGACGCGCAGTGTAATACGTTGAGGGAAAACAATCAACAACGAATGTGTTAAAAAAAAGAATGGAAAGCATGCAAGCTGATAAATCAGGAAAAAATCTCAGACAAATGAAGCAAATAAAGCTAAGAAGCATTAAAAAAATGTAACGAATATCTCATCTTAAATTGGATCGAAATAACTTTACGATCAATTTCAAACTGATGTGGATTCATATCGCACATGTGCTCATAAATAATATCTCTTCTTCTTGTTACAGTCAAAAAGGCTCACTACGTCGGAGCTCCCGGTAAGTAAAAGAAGAAAGCACCACTAATACACCACCAATAATTGAATTCCATTGCTTAAGGACATCATAAATTAAAAATAATTTCCTTTGATGCGGGATTCTTTTGAATACGAAAGGTTTTCGCTTTGAACAAAGAAGGACCCTAATCATAATTACGCATTGCATTTTTTACAGCTGCAGCGCAATTTAATTCGTACGTCACTTTGAAACTACAAAACGTCAAATCGACCACGGTTACCGTGAAAGGAGCGTCGCCATGCTGGGAACAAGATTTTCTTTTGTAAGTTACACCCTTTGTCCTTTGGTTGGTGCACTCTTAAAGTTCAATTGTTTATTCAGACTTCATTGGCTTGTTTCAAGTTGTGCTAGCATGTATTTTAATCTATAATTTAGCGTCTAGCTAGCAGATGCTAAAGTCATTTCATTGGTTAAACTAGACTTGAGTGTTTCTTTAGTGCTCAATTTTTGATCAAATTTTGCCGTATCTGTGTATTTGTTATCGTTTAATGTCATTAATTCGCCGTTTGATGCGTGTGTGCGTCTAGCGAAACAAACGATCTGAACACTGGCCTGCTGATCGAGGTCTGGAGCAAAGGGATGATCTGGGATCGCGCAATGGGCTACCACTGGCTGCCTCTGCAGGGAATACCATATACAACCAACCAAGTACGTATTATACAAAACTCACCACAAAGAAACTGAAAGTACAAGTTTTAAAACCATAAAAACGCGTCTTAAAACTAAAAACTTGAGAAATATCGGCGGCCCTTTCAAATCAAGCTCAGGCTCTTAAAGAATTCACTTCAGAATCAAGTGTCTCACCAATTACCATTTATAGACTAAAAAACGTCCCTCATTGATCAACTTCATTTTCATTCCTCAGCCACCTCATTAGTTGTAGTAGTCAATGTGCACGGTATTTGCAGGCGGAAGCGGCGAAGTGGCTGTCTCTGGATGCAGAGCTCGTGATGCGCGACGGCGAAGTGGTGGGTACCAAGAATCCAACAGGCAATTCGCTGCTAGTCGAGTGCCGCTTCGAGCTGCCCTTCGGTGAGTATACCCACGCCGTCGACGTTTTTTTCTCTCAAGCCTCCCTCTAGACGTGCTAATTTCACTGCCCTCACCCTCACCCACGTGGCCGTTGTATTGTCTTGCTGTGCAAATATCATTCGCCTTGTCACTTCGAAATCACAAGCTTCACCTCAAGTTGAACATTGACATTTATCAACAATCGATCGCTTTCAATCACAATCCATTTAGCCCACTGTTGCTGATCAAGTTATTGCTTCTCAATCACCAACGAATTCAATTTGTTGTTCTTATTCTACCATTATGACCCATCAAAATTACTTTGCATGAACTAGATCTTTTCATGACATTCTCGCGTTGAACGTGTGCTTGTTATGTGGTGAATCGTCTCAATCGCATCATCCACGCATTCTCAAACCGTCAGAGCAAATCGTAAAATGAACAGTTTTCTTTTCTGGGCTCGTTTAGAGGTTCTCGCATCTTTAATAGCCAGAAATATGTTACTATTGCTGATAGTAAGTACATTTCGCAAAGCAACGCAAATATGCTCGTAGGAAATAGCCACACACTTCGTTCACGCGTGAAAGAAACGCCACGTAGAAAGAAAGCCTGTATAAAGCTGCGCGCCCTAAAACACAAAACAGCATATTAGATTCAAACTGGTCTTCCTTTCCGAGTTGGCTTAGTGTTTTTACGTTTCCTTAATGTGTCTCTTGATGTTTTAATGCCTCCTGTTGTTTTGCTTTGGTTTCATTCTGGCCTTATTTTATGATTATTACTCACTGTGATTTGACGCGCATTATCAATAAAAAGTCAATAAAGCGTTTAATAGCGCAACTAAATGGATTTAGTGTAATTATTTTCACCCCTTCTATTATAATTGACGCTGTATTTGATGCTGATAGTAAAATTGAATTTATTACTAAACGTACCGTCACTCACTAAGCTGTGTCCCGACTTGCGAGTGCGACACCCTGCGATACATTCCGTAACGATTAAACCGCGGAAGATTCTCAATTACAATTCAATTCAGTGCTCTCAGACGCCGAGCTCATGAAAAGTTTAACCTCAAATTTCCATTACGTTTTTACTGATTCCAATTATTAAACTAGGACCAATAGTATAGTCTAATGAATTTTGTCGTATAAATAAACCATATAAATTATATTTTTTGATAAAGCAACGCATGAAGGTTATTCCAATACGATATAATAACATTTCCCCGCAAAAATGAACGATACTTGTGTACCGTTTATGCTCTTTGCATTAACTTTCAACGTTGGATGCTGTGATATGAATAATAAATGTGCAAAAATGAAATTGCACGTAGGTACTATAAATTTATCTGAATACATTACCTTTCTCGTTTAATTTTCTCCTACAAAGCTTTTGTTCTCTATGAAGAGCACCTACCCGATAAAAATTTCTAGGCAATGATATTCAATGCTAGATGTGCTAAAACTGAATTATGTGCTGTTTTTCTAGATGTTTCACGTTGCTTTTTGTAATGACTACTGAATGCAAATATCTATTATTACTGTGATGTTGTTTAGTATGTTTGCTTTGTTGTGGTAAACGTAATGATTGTTGGTTTCCCCGTTAAATTATAGCCATTTAGCTCGTAGCTCTTGTGAATAATTTCTAACAGCATAGGTACGAGTTAGAGCGGAATCGCGTGTCGAGCGCTGATGTCCGGTGATCTGTAATTGTTACTTGCAATGTACGCTAACGCTGTATGGGTGTTGCGTAGGACGGTGCGACCCTCCCACGGGATGGCGCAGTCTGCTGGCGGACGCGCACCTAGTGCATCCCGGTGGCGGCATGGGTGTCGTCAACGTCGATGTGCCCGAAACTAACGCTTCCATAGGTAACATCAACTCTCCATCAGCACTGAGAACACGATGTTGGCATTCAGCACTGCAAACTGTCTTCTTCTGTTTCTTCTTCTAATTGTTTTCAATCTAAAACTTTGTCTGAAATCGCAACTGGTGTCCTTGTATTACCTGTATCTTCTTAACACCCTACGTTGTAGGCTTAGAATCCTCTGAGTAGATAAGATTTTAGATGAATGGAGAAATAGTTATTAATTAGTAGGTAACATTCAAACATTTAGTTTGCAGTAAATTGGGTCATGTCGATGGCAAACCTTTAGGGCAGCTGTGTTTGACATGCCTGCCGCACTCAATTGCATCGATATCAATGCAAATTTTATTGCAAAAAGCAATTACCTCGGTATAATAACCAAGTGAACATACGACCAACGCACTGCAATGTTAAATTAGGTTCCTGAATCGCCATCTCTTTCCTCTTGATGATCTCCTGCAAGGTTCTTGCCTGCACCCTGCGCCGGGATATGCGCAAATCTGATTTGCACGCTCGGTCGGAAGCAAAGCAAAAATAAATTCGATCCCATACACAGCCATTTGTCTCGAATTAACCAGATAAAATTTCATTTTGCACATCCCACGCCGACAATACTAATTTCCACGCAGACTATGTCTTGACCAATAAATGTAATTGAATGTAATCCCTTACCTGATAGATGCTACTTACTGTATGGTTTAATAATTAGGCTCTCACCGTACCGGCATTAGAGCAAATCTGTTCTAGCAATTAGTTTACATTGCAGGCATACTTACACCATAACAAACTACCTCACCACGTTTCTTCTTAGACTATTGCATTCGCATCCGTGTCTTCTTCTTCTTCTGTGGAGCGCCGTGACGTTCAGCAAGAATGTCTCGCTCGCAGTCCTAATCAACTTGTGTTTTTGCAGATCCGGAAAACATAGAGGCGTCCGATCTGCAGAAGAAGCTCGAGATGCTCAACAACATCATGGACCCGGAAGCTAGAGCCGAGCAGGCACGCAGACAAATGCAGTACTTCGGACACTGTAAGCTTGGAAGTTCACAATTGACAAACAAAAATTATAAACGAATAATCAGAACATCAATCATAAGTTTACTGCAGCCCCATTAACTATCCTGTATACAAACCAGCTGAATTCGAACTCCTTTAACCTGCCATGCAGAGATCAGCAGCTTCAAAATTATTATGTTTTCTTGGTTCTTGTAGCCGGTTACTCGGAGGATAGCGATTACACCTCAGACCTGAATTATCCTGTCGGTCAGCATGCCAACTCCTCGGCGTCGCAATTTCGATCCGCTGCTCATCAGCTGCACACACCTCAGCGGTCGCTGGAGACATCCAGGGAGAACTCATACGATCGTGACGATGGCGTTGGTCATCACTATCTACCACAACCGCCGACGCACCAGAACCGCTTGTCGCCCGGCACGCACCGCCAACGCCACATGCAACAGGTTAATATGTTGAATGATGTTTGATCTTTACATTTGCAACCGTTGAGAAAAGCCGCGTGCTGACCCTTAACCTATATGTTTGCAAATTCATTTGATTCCGTAACAAAAGGATTATATACGTAAATTACTCACCAAATGTGGTTCATGTATCTAAGGAGCAGCATCCTCTTTGTTAATTCACGACTTTGTTAAACTCAGATCTACATTGTATTAATTTCACAAACTACCAAACTGCTTACAAAGCCGTGCGGAAACAAGCGCGAAGCGTTGCACCGCGCTGGCCAACGGAAGCGCCACGTGGATCACATGATGAAGCAAACTAAAGCGCGCTAATTTCAAATTCAAAACCATACGCTTGGTTACTTTATGAATATAATCTTATAATTAAACAACTAATAAAATGTATTTATAGCGCTACTCACCCAATACATACGACGATGACTACGGTCAGGCAATCATTGCGAACAATCGAAACTACGGTGACAACAATGCCGATGCCGAGCCCTTGTCCTACAACAGCAGGCCCAGGAACAAGGACTACACAAAGTAGGTATCTCTCAGCTCGCATCCAGTGGCCATGATAATCCACACGTCAACCACGACATCACTCTAAACTGATATCACAGATATTTTCGTAATTTACATTGTCATATGCTTTGTATGCAATCTATCCAACTACCGAATCTAATGAGGAGTTATCATAGTTATAGAAAAGAGAATAGTTACAACATAAACTACACCTACTTTAATACACTTTAATCAAGCATAATCAACTATTGGTAGAATAAGATGCAGAAAATCAAATAAAAGTTAGTTTGTAAGAACAGTTGATTATGATTGATTTAGTTTAGTGAATTATTATTGTTACCCCAAAGGATAAATTGTATTCCTTTATTTTATTATTTTCAAACATAAAAGCCGTAGACGCAAATATGCATGGGACATGGAAGACAGGTAAACATGATTTAATGCTGGTTAGATGCGCACTACCATCATCGACATCACATCACGTACTCATGTAAAGTTTACCCTCTCACCAAGTCACCTTTCGATGCAAGTTAATGCCATGACATAAAACCTTTTCTTCTCCTTTTATTTGTGATTGTTTTACTCTTTTACTTACTAGTATCTTGATGTGGACTGAAAGATTGAACTCACTGGACGATTGTTACTAATTTGATTGTATATTTGTAGCCAAGATTGGGGCAACCAGGATAGCTACAGTGCTCAACAGAGCTTCGATAGCTGTAATGATTACATTTCGGATCAACCATCGAGAAGGACTAAAGGTAATGATGCAATATGGTATTATATGGTTGTGTGCTTTCAGGTTTATGTAATTCCCGCCAGCTGCATTATTGATATTCCGTTGTGTTTTAGCAATCCGCCGACCAAGCCTGGAAAGACAAACAACTCTTTATGACGATTACACAGACATCAACACGTACACTACAAATCAACTAAATGAAATCTCTTATGCTCACACTGGGTACGTAACCGTCAGCTGACGTCAGCACCTCGAACACAATTGTCTATTGATACCTGCTTTATCTTGTAGCGGTAAACAATTCAATCAAAACACAGATGACTATTACAACACATCCTCATACCCATTCCAAGAAGAACGCTATGGCCAGGACGAGGAGGACCGCCAGTGGGACTCGGGAGGATATGTGCCGAAGTTGACGAGTACCGGCAAACGCCTTCCGACGCTCCCGACTATGGCCGGAAATGCGGCGGCGAAGCGAAAGGGTTCCGTGATCAACACCGAGGAGATCTATGACACAAGCTATGGTGTGCCCACACCAACGCTGGGACGGCGCAAATGTTTGCCGCAGATACCCACCAAGCGATCATCCAGCCGCCAGAGTTTGATTCACGACGATTATGACGGGTATCGCACTCCGACGGAGATGTCTCGAGGGGCCAGCCTGCCGCCCACGCCGACGAAAGCGCTTAAAACTCGAATGCTACCGCAGGCGAACAAGCAGCCTAACAGCTTGCCACCGACACCTGGCCGCCAGCTTCCCAAGCCTAACGTAGGTAACATGAACAATCGTACAGCCAAGTTCCGACGGGCGAATCTCATGAAACGAACGAGTAGTGCGGAGTACAATGATGGGAATGAAGTCTACGACGCGTACTACGCGCGCTCTGGAGCGATGAGCGCGAGGGATAACTATAACGAAGACTACTACAACTACGCATATCAGAGCACGGATAATTTGCCGACGCAGCCGGAACCAGAAGATACGTTTACCAATGTGGCGGCGTTCCTTGGCTTTGGAAAAAAGGCCGCCACCACGAGTTTAACAACCACGACCACCATTGTAGTATCGACACTTTCCACAACAAGCACACAAAACGCGCAAAATTATTACAACAATACCACCACAACTACCACAGTCAGCTCCGATTATAAAATCGATTACAAACTGAATTATAAATTAGATACGACCACCGAGTATCCAACGACAGACTTTCAAACCGTCTACAATGCCACTGATGATACAAGTTATAGAACTAGTGAGTATCAGGTGGATTTTAAAACATCTGTGTATCAGACTGATGTAAAGACAACTGACTACCAGTCCAATTACACCACATCTGATTATCAGACTGATTACAAGCCAATTGACTATACTGCAGAGTACAAAACAGATTACCCGACTGACTACGAATCAATGGATTACAAGACTGACCATCAGTCAGATTACAAGGATGAATACAAGTCTGATCACCAATCTGATTGCTACTATAATGAAGATAGCCAGACGCTGACAGGTACCGACTATTATCAGAATGAAGCAAACACCAAAAATACAGAGCAGTATTCTTTCTTGATATCAGCATCAAACACGAATGCCAATCCGAGTTATGCGAGCTACACCTCGACGTCGATAGGTCAACCTAGTGTCACCAGTGCACCTAGTAGTGCTTCCAATGTAACAGCAAATTTAGCATCGGCTGCAGTGCCGTCGGTTGCGAAGGCGGCTAGTAACTTGCTAGAAGGATCAACTAGTACATTGAAGTTCTTCGGGAGTACTTTATCTGGAGTTGGTAGTATGCTAAAGTCATCTTTGATGACGCCAACGCCTGTAAGCCAACAGAACCAGCAACAACACCAACAACAGCAGAGTCAGCAGCAGTATGGTCATACTAAGGTGACCAGTCAATCTCAATATAGCTCATATCCAGTCACTTCTAGCTTTGACAGTATGGCTGTGCATGATGATGAGTTAAAGAACACTTTTGATACCGCAATATCCTCGATTTCATCTTCAATAGCCAACCAGTATCTGGAGTATTCTACGTCAGGCATGGGTATCACCACAACCATGTCCTCGACGTATGATAACTCATACGGGTATGATGATTACGGAAAATATGACTATGAGACACCAACGTCTGGTGTTGAGACATCAAACGCGCAATATCACCGGGACCAAACCGATGTGAACATGAGCCAAGCAATAGTGACCAATGGTCACGTCACCACACATGCCCAATACTCCACGACTGGAGCCACGATTCCTACATTAGGGACAGTGGTTAATGGTACTGCCAAGATGAATGGTCTTAGTCGAGGATATCTCCAGCAGCAGGAGACTATTGAAGTGGGATGGCAACCGGAGGATGCACTAATGTATGGAGGTGATCACGAGACTTACTACGAGGATGATGAAGAGAAGTATCTTGAAGAGGAAGAGGAACTTGCGACGCCTGTCAACGGAGGGGAAGTTGCACCGGGCGGCAAAGCAATAATCAATCGCGAGTCGCCGCAATCTGTGATACATGTTGAGGCGGCGCTGCGACGCGGTTCGTCGCAGCTCACCGTCGTCGATCCTTACCAGGTAGCGGCGCAGCCGGGTGCGCCCAAGGACTACCCCTCGCGGAGGTCGTCCGCGCTGGACGGGTACCCGCAGGACAACCATCGCGCTTCGTTGAATGACGCGAATCAGCTTTATGACGAGTACGGCGCGCCGCGGAAATCGTCGGTCGACTCGTATGGCACCGGGATGCCTGTGGTGCGACGCGCTTCTGGAAAACAATCACCAGATCAGATCACCAGACAGCTGGAGCGGCAGGAGACCACCGAGGTGTTTAGCCCGGAGAAGATCGAGGAAGTGATCGAGGAGAAGCGAGTGTCGTTTGAGGAGGAAGAGGAGCAGAAACCAGCAAGGCCACAAGTGACCGCACAGCAGAGATGGCATTGGGCGTACAATAAGATCATCATGCAGCTAAATGTAAGTTACGTTTTCTACTTTTTTCTTAGTTGTAAAATATAAACTTCTTCAAAGAAGAAAAGTCATTGAGTTGAGGAAATCTTTTATTCTGAGATTTACGCGGAGAATGGCGGTTATATCAATAATGTTAGGAAAATGGAGGAAACGTGCTATCAAATCAACATGGTAACCAGCAGGAGTAGACCACATGTGGCTCTGGTTAAAGCATTTTCGCGTACGTGCTGAGGCAATGTTGGTGGATGTAATGCAGTGTCAAAGCCACCGAAGAAAATTAAATTTAGGCATCAATTCAGAAACGAATTAAAATGCATTAAACTTGAATTGTAATATTATCAATACTTTCTAGAATGGAGAAGGTTCAATTTAGGTTCAAAACAGGAAATAAAAAGGCTGTTTGATTTGTAGTGCATTAAAATTAGTCTCTAGAGAGGTTTAAGAAGCTGTCCTCAGTATTATTTTATCGTATCCAACTATCCACATCACACACCATCTTCAGTATGTGAATTAATGTCCAGTAGATAACTATAGTGAAAAGTAGTCTGCAGTAGATTAAAACGTAAAATTGATTTTTGTCCTTTTTTCTATCTCCCCGCGTCTATTCAACCGTAATTTGGGTATTGATATTTAATATTAACTGAGGTGTGCCGGTCATAGCTAGCCGGTAGGACGATGGAGAGGTCTTTGTTTACCACATCCGCCTTTCTACTACCACTCTTTCAGCTCAAATTATACATGCGAAGCCATCGATATCACACTATTCGTGTGTGGCTCGATGGCCTTTCTCTGTGATCGCCACATAAGATGTGCGGGCATCAGCGTGGTGTTATGACTAGGGCAATGCTAACAGCATTAGATCCCGGCTGAGTGGGTAACCAATAAACGAATGTCGAACACGGCGGGGCACTTCCACGGCCTCCTCGAGCCTGCGGCATTCGCCACCTCCGCGCAACGCACGTTCTAGTCGCAACAGTTGTTGATCGTGTTGGACTCGGTGAGGACACACGCGTTGTTGTGCTCTGAGTGCGGTGCATAATTGGTCATTAAGCAAAGAAAAAGTTGAACAAATCTCCAATGTGGATGAATAAAGGAGTGGCGAATTTGTTAATAAATAATTTACGGTGAATTGAGATGGAAAGTGGTATGGTGGTCTAAAGTGATTCAACCTGTTGATTGGAGGAAACTTTTGTTGCTGGTGATATCTAAATCAGACTGGTTTATTTTGTTTATTCATGCGCTGACGAAACAAATACAATGTATGCAAACGGATTGAATTTAAGAAACTTCTAAACAAAGTTTAAACTGAAACCCATCCATCTGTAGTCTCATATTCTGAATCCTTCTGAAACATGGATGATGAGGAGCATCATTCCACCGAATGGGCATTACTATTTCCGTTGAAAACCGGCCTTTTTGCGATGAAGTCTTCGCATGTGGCACGTTCTGCGGAACGGATTAAGCACAAAAAGGCCTCCAAGGAGCCGCCAGTCTCGGTGGCAGTTACCGAATGTCAGCGTTTACGCATGCGGCGCGGCAGCAGCATGAGCGAACTGGACAAGATTGCATCCGTTCCGCTGCCGGATCTTGTGCGCTCAACCACCGCAAACAATCAGTTGTCAGCGAGCCCTTCCTCGTTGCCGCACAGTCCTTATTTGTCGCGCAGCATCAACAGCAACGCGTATCTGACGCGTGGTAGCATCGGCGATCTGATGAATCAGAAGAAGTACGGCTCGAGCCAGTGGAGCGTGAGGAGTGAGACTCTGATTGCAAAAACGGTGCCCTTGAGTACGGTAACACCAAGACATAGTCCACCAGGTCACGCGAGATTGACGCCGGACGAAGAGGTTGCTGAGGGGGAGGCGGAGGGGGAGACAGGACCGTTAACGATTGCACAGAGGACTCGGAGATTAGCGAGGTTATTGAAGCAGCAGAGAGCCGGGGTGATTAGGAAGAATATGGCGGTATGTTAATTGTATTTTTCGAGACTTTGATGTGAAGGTTTAGTAATATGCTAGATGTGGGTTAATATCATTGTTGGCCCACATTCTGACACTAATCAAAGGACATTGTTATTGTGATTCTTTGTCAATTGCAATGATTTTATTATCACTGAGTGGAGGTCAGGACTGAGTGGAATGGGTGATAATGAGGGAATTTTGAAGGTTTACATTGTGCTGCTATGTTGTCAATAAAAAAAAAACGGAATTTAATTTAGTAGGTCACCGAGGAACTTTGATAACAGCACGTAATTTAACAGAATTTACTGCACTAAAAACCAGCATAATTCCATTACATCTCAAACATGAATTTAATTTATTCTCAATGGTGGTCCTTCAAATGAAGAAGTTCCCTTCTTCTTCGAATTTAGATTTCCTCTTTTCATTCCCATATTACAAAAGAATTGTTTTTATGTAGCATCGATGTGCTTACAAAAAGTAACGTTTCATAATCGTTTTGTCAGCATAATGATTCATAACTGGTATTCATAACAAAACACACTTGTGTTTTATTTACACTCGCTGTTTATTAGCATGCCTTGATAAAAATAATGGTGTAAAAATATCCCGACATGCTGGGATGTGCCAACTACACTGCGCTCACCAAGTTGAGAATGAAAATGCTGATTATGTGCTCGATTAATTGCGCAATTGTGTGAGAGAGTATGTGGGCTATTTTAAGTACTTACAGATCAATTAGAACCAAGTTGAAACTGAAGAAGATAACTGTACTAAAAACTTCCAGAAATAAACAAACTTCGTTCAAATAAGAATCCGAGAACATTTATGCAGCTCTAGCAGAGTGTAAATAGTTATAGTAGTTGTAATACGTATTAAAGTTACTATTTAATTGCTTCTTGCAAATGATCTCCTGCAACTTGTAAAAACAAACCTGTTGCATTTACTTCCGCGATTTGTTGCTAGATGGCGCTATATTGTCTATATCGTGCATTTCCTGTGAAACAAAATTCCACTCGGAGGACCTTGATCGCAGTTTACCCATGTCCCCGTCCTCATTTCTCCAGCTTTGCACGCATCCTTCGCATCGCCGGCATTATTCGCAGGTCGTGCAACAGGGCTACGAGGTCATGATAATGTAGGTTCATCCCGATGGATATGTGCCCTATTTCACGCGGCACCAACCCAAATGCCCGAGACAAAACCGCATAAATGTCGAGTGTGAAACAGCAAACTTTTCGCCAGCAGTGTTGAAGTGAGACACACCAAGCACAGACGCACGTTTAGTCCTTTATAATACTCCGGGATCTAGCAGTATGACACAATGTGCACACTCTGCACCTATATTTCCGCTCGGATGATTAACTCTATTACGTTTACTACTTGCTTACCCAATACGTATCACTGCATAATCGAAACAAATCAAACAAAGAGTCATGCTTGTTGATGCACTCATTTGATTAGAAGTTTTAATGCGAGTAATAGGAAAATTTCCCGAAGCGTATTGAGCAGAGTATTAAAGAGTCCTTGATAAATGGAATGCAATTTAGTGTATCATTTAGTTAATGGAAAACTTCTGTTTACTTCTGTTCCGATAATTTCTGCTGATGTTGGCCGCCCTCCCAAAGTGTAAAGCTATTAGCGATTAATGCCAGGCGACGGGAATGCTTTCAGAAAAATCAATTTTTAAATAGCGTGTAATGACTTTTAGTTTATAACATAAATTACTTAGTTGGAGAAAAAGCGAAGAGAGTGACTATATATCTATTGACATGCTTATATCAAGGACGAATCAAAAATTCAACTTAGTTTCACTAGTTGCTTTGAATCAATAATGTGTTTCAGTGAGTAATAAATCAGCGAATTAATTTCAAGATGTAAATATTTATGAATATTATTTGGTCTAGACCAGTTCTATAATACATTCATTTCTAACAAATAGAAAAATTTAATGGTACTCTATTTAAATTTGCCTCTGAAAGTTGACGTTCCGAATGACAGGAGTCTGCTTTAAACGTAGGCAACTCTTTTGACTCAGATATCTCAATTCAACAATTTTACGTTTATTGAAGGACAAAATGAAATTAAACTATAGAATTACTAATACTACTTGCTCACTAATAAACTTTAAAGTTTATTCCTTCTTTATTTTCTTAAACTGCAGCTAAACTAGGGAACGTAAATTAGCTTAGGATTAGAAACATGATTATCTCAACCTTATTTGCTTTTGCACTGGTCCTGCCCGCAAAACGCCACCAAATTAAACGTAATTGAATTTGTATCGTCGTGCATAATAAAAACCGTTCTCTCTACTTTACTCACCACCATCCTGCTCGATTTATACTTCAATCCAAATGCCAATGCAAATTTACAAAACATTGGGACACAGTCTACATTCAAGTTGCAAGTGACGCTCTTGTCACATTCTTGCCATTGTCTACCCAGCTCATTTCGACTCTCATCATAATTGAAATATACATTGTGTTTAAAATTCACATTTTCGTTCTACTTGCGAGTCTTGCAATCGCAGAAAGTTGGAGCGTTTGCGTTCTCGATGATACTCAAACCGCGCGGCCAAAGCCAGTTGGAGAATATCCTACGCTTGTCATAATGATAGTGAGGTTAGGTATTCGTAATCTCGCTTTTCTTGCAATTGTATGCGGAAAGCGCATTGCATATTCATGCCGGGATGAGTTATGCGATGATGGAGATTGTGTGACATTGCTGTTGGTCGCTGTATTGTATAGGGTTGAAAGCGACCAGTTCCAGAGATACTGGTGAAGAATAGAGGGTATTTAGTGTATTCAAGATGGTATACCAGAATGTATGAGAGGAGAGGAGGAGCTAACTTCAAATAAAATCACTTCTTTATAAATTATTCTTAGGGCCTAAAAAAATAGGATATTTTTACATTTACATTTTACATTTACATTTTATGGGTTTCAAGATTCAACTTTTAAATAAATGGCAATTTAATTAACCCAGTTAATGTCTTCTTCTTGGATTAATTGCAACAATTGTTTTATTGTCTCTGGTAAGCACCGTGGATATGAGATGATATAATATGATGCTCACCAGAGACTTCGGAAGGAAATTGCTTGCGGTCTGGAGCGACCGACTTCCGTCAAATTGGATTTTCATTGCCGAGGAACGTTTGTTTTGTGCACAGTGAGAATTTAATTACGCCTGGGCACTGTTGTCATTAAAAATTCTGCAGAATTTATTCGTTTATGCAATTGCCATCAGCATTTGCTACCTATTGCATTATCACGTTTTGTGTGGCTCTTTATATTTTTACTACCTTCACACGATGATTTATTAATTTGTTCCAAAGTTTTTATTTCTACAAATCAACGCTTTCTAGCAACTCTCGCAATTGGCACGTTGGATAAATAGGCAATATCTTACCAAAAAAATTTCATGTAAACCTGCACCAATGAAGAACAAATATCAAAATGGTATTTGCAACTCAAAATCAATAGATGCGAGTGGTGTGTGTTACTTTTGGCAAATGCTAGAGTTTCCAACGGTGTGGAAGACTAACAGAGATACCATCAATCTGCTGATTATATAACTGTTTCGAGCGTGGAATAATATAAAATTGTAAAATTAATTAATCTCTATGGAGGCATCTCAGCGGTGTTGCTTGCTTCTTAGTAAGCTTCCTGCGTTCTGCAGTTGCTGCTTTCGTGCTTCTTTCCGAGACTTTGTGGAACTTTCCATGCATCCCAGCTGCGGCCCACTAGCAGCCAACTAGTGCAGTTGCTCTAGGGTGTGAGGCTGGGTATGATGAAAGCTAGGTTGTTCGTTCCTGCGCTGGTGACGAGTAACTGTCTAGCAGCCAATGTTATAATTGTATAAGTTTAAACTTTATACTCGTCATTGTAAGTAGAGTGGCAGCATCGAGAAATTCCGCTGAGATGAATAACGTTATTGTGTCGTTGGGCTGATGGTGGTGTCATTGGCACTGGTGTTATGAGGCTTGTTCTAATTCCAATGTTCAGAGAGAGAGTAACAAGATGGAGGAGATGGTTTGCTGTTGGTACAGTGTACTGAGTAAGCCTTGCTATGGCAAGTTGTTGTCGTTGCAAGGTCTGGGGTTAGTCTAAGCTGGTTGGAATTCGTGTGATTCGGGTAGATTGTGCAAGATGCAAAAATTTATTATAGAACAACAAACAGTTCTGTTTTACGAGGAGTTTTACGTTGGGACGTGAACGGCTCTTCGTAGGAGTTGAAAAAGTTGAGTGTAAGGGCAATAAACAATGGGAACATTGTCTGCCTGAATCAATGGTTTTTCGTTTAAATTTTATATAAGAATATTTAATTTAAATATAGTTTATTTTGCTTCATTTCTGCTGTGATAAATATTGAAAATTCTGCACAAAAATGTTGAATGTCCATTTTGTTACTTTTATTCCAACACTAAATTAATTAATTTTAATTGTTGAGTGTGGTTACGAAGTGTTTAAGATTCAGGATGTTGATAAAACTACAACACTTCAGGAGCCATTTATGATTGTGTCCGATTTATATTGTTTCTGATATGATACTATTGAGTGGAGGGTATTTTGAGGATTATGAGATTGGGCATTCAATGTTCAAAGGAGAAAAATGGATTCGCTGGCTTGAGAGTAGTTTACTTTCTGGAATCAAAACAGCTGAATTGATAGAGATCCTTTTCTAGATTGAAATGGATTATTATTGTTCTATTATTCTAGTGAAGAAGGCAACAAGTTGAAAATATTTATAAAAATAAATAATTAATGAGTGTTGCATTTTATCTAGATAATGAATATTAAACACTTTGTAACCGCACTCAACGATTCTCGGAAACTCTTTTTTTGCTAATAAAATATCTTATAATTTCTCAAGTGTATAATATTAATATCCGATGCAATCTCTTTTAAATTATGCACATGAGCCATTCCCATACGCCCATACGTCACGGAGAACCAACCATATTTTCCGTCACTTTCCGCTACATTCCAGCAATCGTCAAGCAAGCAACTTTGCTACGTTCCTGACGTTAGTAACGAATCGGCGATTTAGATACCGAACAACCGCCTGGCACAGGCATATCGTCCTTCTAAGGCAAATTCAGGGAATGAAGTGATTTGCAAAGCTGCAATTTACGTTGCCTGCCAGTCCGTACAATTTCCCGTGTTTGCGCAAGGGCAATAAACATGCGTTCATAGATTATTCTTGCCAACAGTTATGCGAAACATGCAAACCGCGTTCGTGTTCATTACCAGTTGAATAAGGCTGCGTGCTGGAGACACTGGCAGGAAGTGGCAGTAAGGCAATGAAAAAGGACAAAGTATTAGGGTGTGTTTTACTGTTAGGTTAGCAGGTAGGTGGTGGGTATTATAAATAAGTGAATTGATTTGCTCGTCTATTGGAATCATTAAGAAGAAATAAAGGAGGAAAATTTATTTATTTGTGCATATTCTTTTTGAATTTTATGCATAGTAATTACGCTCTTATTTAATATAGTTTTTTGCAGTTTTTTCATATTTGTTAGAGAATAGAATGTAGGACTGACAATTGCTTGTTATAACCAACCTGCCAACCCAAACATTTAACTAAACTACTACCGTGGAAACAGTTACGAATGTTAGCGACGATAACAGCTTCCTGTGCTCTCATCGCATACCTGGCAACGCTGGGTAGCGTCGCCGCAATTATTCTAGGCAGCAATTTGACATTACCTGTGCTGTTGGTTGTCTACGTTATTATGATTTCATCTAACATATACACAAATTTAGAATAATTTCACGATTATAGTGCAATCTGCTGTAACTTCTTTGAAACTACATAGAGCTTTCTAATCATTCGTAAAATCAACATAAATTGAGTTCTATTTAACCATATTTCTTGTTTTCTTTGCTTTTACAGATTTCATTTGGTTTTAGTATTAAAAATTTACAATTTATTGTTATATCAATATTCACTTCTTTTATACAATAGAATATAAATGGGAATATGTTTTAATTATTTTGGATTCTCTATTTTTCTATTAATTCTCACTTACCAATCCCATGAAAAATGGTAAAATTGCGCAATGTGGTTGTAAATTTGTTCGCTCGTTTGCAAAGCGTAAAAAATCCACCCGCTTGTCCCTTTGTGCACGTGATTTTTTACATCAGAGTATTCAACTCCTCAGTTTTTCGCAGTGCATGTGCAAATGTACACAAAGGATTCATTATTAAATCTTAAACACATGTAAATGTCACAGAGGTATGAATATAGGTATAAATGTCGGTTTTATACGTTCATACCTATATTTATGCGCTAATAAAATATATGTTAAAAGAGACTTCATATCTAAATGTGATTTAAAATTCAATACATAAATGAAACAATTAAATACATAATGGATGTATTTATTAAAAGTTAGACATACATGAAATCATTTTATTAAAATGTTAATTTGTTGAATGTTAGTTGAAATAGAGAGAGGTATCTTTGCGTTGTTTTAAAACGCATTTTTGGCAATATTAATTTCAGAGTATTGTTGAGTGTACTTACGAAGTGTTTATTATTCGGCACGTTTCTTTCTTTAGAAAACGTTTTATCAATTGAATATTAGTAAGTGTATAGTGACATTTAGTTTTTTTTTTACACATCACTGCTAAAACTAATGATATAATTTTCTACAAATTTTGTGAAAAAATATTCGCGAATGTTCTTATTACTTGCTATCCTTTGATACAAAATTTGTTGATTTCTTTTATTTCATTTAGAAGTTATGGTACATTTGATATACTCTCACAGAATTCAGTTCCAATAACTGCTAATAACCCTGGTAGTTGATGCAGAATAATTGAATGGACGTTAAGTACGGTGTCGGTATCTGGCATAGTACGCTCCAAAAATAACAATATAACAAAAGCGTCTTCCCATCTGTCCAATAATATTTAATCTAATGTAAAATTAAATTTATAAATGAAACAGTTAAAGACATTTTATATTGAGCCATACATGAAACTCATAATGAGCTAATAAGTATTGATTTTTACAGCCTAGGAATAAACACTACTTTCATGAATGTAATTCGATGGTAATAATGAAAACATACATTGATTACAACTCTTCAGGAATATTCTGACTATATGCACATATCCGGCCTGGTTAAAAGCAATGTAATTGCATTCGCGACTAATTCTGATAATGACTTGCGAAGCGTGCAAGCGCAATAGTGCATATTATAACCTCACATCTCGATTACTGGCTTAAATAGGCTAATCAGAAATGATTACAGCGCACAATCGAAGTGTGAAGTGTGATGCACTTGCTTGTGTTCTTCTCAGATTCACTCTTGCATATCATCTCATTACTTGTCTTGAGCGCATTCTGGAGTCCATAGGATACGTCGCTTTAATTATGCTAATTCGCAGAGTTAATTCGATTCAGTATTCTGAAGCGGACGCTGATAAACAATGCGGCGCGAAATTACAATGACAGCGTTTAGTAAATAGGTCGCGTGTGATAAGATACACTAAGAATATAACAAAATAACATGTTTGAAGGGCGGTTAAATTTGCATGTATAGTGGTGATTTATATTTTGCGTAAGATTAGAGAATAGTTTGGGGTTAACTGGATTTTATACTTGCATATATCATATATGTATTGCTTAAAAATTAATGTTTATTTGTTACATTGTACTTTTTCAGGCAGTGGTTGATAATGATTTAGATTGATTGGATTGGATTTGTAGATACAATGAACGTAAAAGTAATTAACGTGCTTCCAGTTTGAAAGGCAGCAAGGAAATATTTAATTTGTGAAATTGTGATCTTCAACAAATAGTGGGGATTGGCATTATTATTAGCTTTTGATTTTTTCCATAGGATTACGAAGTTATCGAAGGTCTACTTTGTTTCTTTACTATTAGACTGTGAATGGAGTAGTACACTCCGCCATGAATGCATTATTTTAAAGCACATTACGTACTTTTACCACTTTTCACGGAATGGATAAATTGGAAATTAATTGAAAAATAGAGGATGTAAAATAAATAATATTTTACATATCATTTAAAATGCAATACAAACACAAATGAAACAATTAAATGGATTTTATATTGATGTATTTATTAAAAGTCACAATAATGCAATAAACAACTGTGGTTAATACAAAAGAAATCATTTTATTAAAACTTTATGTGATGGCGAGTTATTTAAAATTTAAATTTGTTGAATCTTATTCCAAATAAAAAGAGGCACCCTCTTTTTAACGCACTTTTGTTTCTTTATACTTTACTGCTAAAACTAATATGTTTTTTTTTGAGATTTTAGAAAAAATATTTGAGAATATTTTTTTAGTCGCTTTTTACTACTAGATTTTGAATGGAGTAGTATACTTACTTGGGACAATCCCATACTTGCTTAGATCTATGCCAGGCTAGTGGGCAAAAAAGTGTCTCAGAAGACTCTATACCTGTTTAGATCTGGCTAGTGAACAAAAAAAGGTTGCACTGCCTCGAGAGTTGTTTACGTTCTCGGATCAAAACAATTGACGATTTGGAGGAATGTTGTGGCCCGTAAGGTGCTGCCCTCAAACGAACTATTTACAGTTTACTACTAAAACTTATATTGTTCCTATCAAAATCCTACTTATGATGATTATTTTAATGAAACATCTATTAGAATCGAATTAAAACTCGAAATTTGCAATCTACAGCTTCACTGCTTTTTTAATGCAATCATGAGGTAAAGAAAAGTAGGAAGAAAATTACCCATTATAATTTATCACGGCCAGGCATTGTTTCATCTCACGATCATGCTTTCCAGCCTCAATGTGTGTATGAATGTATGAATTTCAATTAGAACTTCTTCACCGGCTTCTGCTTATACCTATGCATTGAAATAAACAATATTGCACTATGCAGAAGCCTTACTGAATGCATTTTAATGCTTTCCTTCATTTTAATATTTTATAGTGCATTTGATTTATATAAATAACGCTCATTTACTGGCATTCTATGCAAATTACATTGACTGTTCAGTGAACAATGGAAGTGATCGATTAGCAATTTAATTTATACGCTGCAAATGGCTGTGGATAGTGCACTCGGAAATAACAACAACATTATTTTTATGCTGGGAAATGAAGTGTTTTACATTTTTCTTTTGCATTGCACACGCATCAATTATCTGATCGAATGCTTAATGAAATGGAAGGCGCGTTGAATTATCATGTCGAAATTAGTGATTGGTTATTGTGATGTGAAGGAATAAATTAGCATTAATCAATTATTATTTTATTTCAATTGGATTTTACTCAGGTTTACCTTTGAGCGTTCATAACTTTTTATCTACTTATTTGAATAGAAGCAACGGGTACTGCTGGTTCAGAATAAACTCTTATTTATCATCCCCAATCCCAACACTTTTGACACATTTCCCGCCACTATTTCGCCCTGTAGTTGCACCGCTTTCTGGTTCGGTTGGATGCAGATTTACAGATTGCTTTCATACCAGAAGAACGGAGTTTTGTTAGTGGGGATCAAATCTGCGATCCACTGACTAGTAAGTGAGGCAACTTACACTCTCTGGTTAATGTTGTTAATTTAGCTTGAATATATTTTTTGCAAAGCTCATTAATCGAATTAAATGTAAACATATCTTTTTAATTAGCTTCTTAATCGGGCAAGCAATAAACATCTTCTCCATCATTTGCTAATTTTAAACAACTCTTTTAATGAAATGATGACTTTTATTTCAATTCTCCCACTCAGTCATGAAAATTTATGTTTTTTATTCATCACCAAACTTTGTATCTGCACTCTCTTTGCGTTGTTTATTTTATTAAAGATTAGTTTTATCTAATTTTATATTGCATGCAAGCGACTAAAATCTGCAGGAAGTAAGTATTGCATGCAGTAGTAAACGCCTCGCACGTTTAGCACGTGCAGGACATGAAAAATGCGCTGGAACATAGCAAGTTCTATGAGAAGTTTCCGCCGTTCAGACAACATTGTCAAATAGCGAAATTCACGTTTTATAAACGTACGCTCTAGCGATGTGCAATGTATAATGTTAAAAGTACACACTGTTGTGTTGAATATTAGTGGCATATGCGAATAGTTACAGGATCTGCATTGCGGTTGCATAAATTCAAGCCATTTTCGTCATTTTAATATTAGTCGGATTAAATGAAATTGATTCTAGTGGTTTCGAAATCAATTGAGCCGATTACAAAATGGCGTTTTTTATGCTCGTCTGGTGTCTGTCCATATTAGTTTAGCTCATCTATCCCGAGACTCATACTATCCTTGTTTGTGACTCATACTTGTTATCTTTGTTCTCTCTTAGTAAAACCTCAAGAAAATTCTCCAACTATTCCCTAAACATTATAGATCAAAGCCCAAACTTATTTCTACATCAACGCACGAAAAACATTCAGAACACAGCTTTTTAATTATATTCACCCAAGTGGGAAAACAATTAAAGTATAAATACTGTCGGCACAAAAAGTAGGCTTGTTTAATATGAGTTGGTGGGGTTTGTCGTAAAAACAATGAGTTTCATTTTCCAAGCAACACACAAATAAAATGCCTACAATTCCAAAGTGAAATTGGCTTATTGTCCAGTAAATTGCGGCGGCAGAATAAAATATTTACAAAAGTGCTGGAATACTTTATTTCGCATGGGGGCTACGATTCGCATAAGATTCGCAAACGCAGTGCAAACGCTCACTGCGTGCGATCCACGCGAAAAGGTTGCATTTCCGTACGAAAATTTCATGCTGGAATTTCTAAATGAAAAACGTGCAGTTTATTCTCTTGGCTTTCGTGCGCAAACTGTAGCTGGATATAGAGCAGCAGGCACGGAAAGAATGAGAAGTGAATAGTTGCCCGCGCTCTAAGTGTGCGCAATTTGAATTTAAGATAAATAGTGGACTTACTTGCAAACAGCGTGGAAATAAGGTGAAAAGTTGCGAAGTAACGATGATAAATTTACATTTTATTCGAGAAGTAAATAAAAATATACTTAGTTCTTTCATAAATTAAACAGTTTATACCACACAAAGTTTAAGAGGTACCACTACAGAAATGATTTGATATTTTTTCTAATTAAAGATTGTGTGTTTAAATTTGTTTACGGAATTTAAACATCATTGGTAGATCACTTTTCTATTCAGTTTTCTAACTTGATCCTACAACTTTGCGAATTATTTACTCTTCAATCATCAAATATAATTCAGGTTTTGTTGTTGTATGTAGAAGTTCATTCAAGTTAATTACTTAACACTCGAATTATTATTTTGCTTGGAAGTTTACCTAAATGGACGACTCATCAAAATGGACATCATCTTTTAATTAAATCTGTAATCATTAATTAATTAAATTTTACGCCTGTAAATACTCCATAATCGACTTTTATCAGTTGTAAACATTCCACTTGAGAATTAGGTGCATCCTGTTGATATAATATCATTATTACAAAGAAAACACCAACAAAAGGATTCGATTTTCTCTACGTTCTTGCTTCTCGACCAATTGTTGACTTGCCGTCGTCTTCTTCCCATAGTGTTGACTTGCTCTCATTCATTGATCGTGATTTTCCCGGAAGCAAATTCGACTTTGACATTACCTAAAACTCAAATCCGTTTAACGCCTTTTGCTCGCCAAAGCAAGTTGAACTTTGCTATTTAACAGCTTCCATATTACCCATTTCCTCTATTCTTGGAGAAAACTTTTGTGAGTTGCTTCTATTGCTTCCGGACTGATCTGTATTGACGTTCGATTCATTTCCCCAGCGTGCGTGCTTCGACAGCTCGACCTCAAAATACTAATTCGAAGCGTAAATAAATAATTCGATTACGTTTGAATTGTGGGTGCTTGCCATCAGGTGGCAATTGTCCGTTACGTTTGATGCGCTATCTATTAGGGTAGAAAGACAGCAAGACCTTAGCGTGGAATAAAAATCAATGAGTAGCTCTGTTTGAAGCAGTCGAATTCAAATCGATGGTAATGCATTATGTAATCTTTTGATTCATTACGGACTTGACAGGTTTTACCTTTTCTCTTGTGCTTAGCATTAATCATCTCATGTCAATGCAAAGAGAAAAGACTTAATTCTTGTGGAAAGTTATTTAACGAGTATTCAATTTTACAAGAATCAATTCTAAGAATTCTTTTTACTGCTTTATTATTCTTACATTTTATTTACTGTTCTGCAAGAACAAGAACGTCACATTATTTCTTAAATCTTATACAATTTGATTGCAAGTTACAACGAGGTTGAATAATTATTCTTGTGTTCTTGTCAATATATTTACATACTCGTTTACAAGAAAGACATCTTTAAGCCTAAGCTATAAAATAAGTAAGTTTTTACCGTTGCCACAAGAATATACTACGTATTCTTTTTTCTGTACATTCTAAGATTTCAATAGTAACATGTAAAACTGTTTGCGTTTCAAGGGCCTGAAAGCATAATACTAGTTTGACATCGTACCGGATTATTTAAATATATTCTCTACAATCTACAAGCCTCAAAGTTTACTCAAGAATAATATTTTTATAAAAGCAGTTTTGACAAGTTCAACATTAAGCGTTTATCTACAAATGCATAAATTGTTGTTAACGGATGACATAAGCTTGTTGGAAGTGTATGAAGCTTAATGTCATGTTTGTAAACTCTTCGGTTCTATTTAATTAAATTCAAATGCAGAACATTCACCAAAAAGTAGTAAAACGTCATTTAATGAATTTAGTGTCGTTAGCACTATTTAGTTTCTACTGAAGTTTTTTCTTTGGATTATAAAATATCTCGTGTCGAAATCATGTGCACCTCTTTCACCCCGATTTTTGTGGGCGCCAAAATGCACTGTTTGACTGCGTTTTATTCCAGAGAACTAAACATGCAAATTTTCTATTCGCGTCAAGAGTCCAGCTTTGCATATACACATATAGTACATGAATGAATTGTAGATTTTTCACTTTCCGCCGCCGTCATGCCATTTGCGTTGAGGACGCTGCGATTATCTGCAAAAAAACGAATGCGATGGCACCAATTCGACACAAAACGTAGCGACGCCTGGCATAATCTCGCTTATTTGATTATTAAACGAAAACGAAATATTTGCAATTTCCTATTGATGACACGTTAACACGTGTTGCGCTATGGAAGCTTTTGGTGCTTTCATTAAATTTGAAAGCAAAACACGAAAATAAAAGTGGGTCGAATAAAAATTGTGACTTGGATTGATTATGAATCAGTGATTTGATTGTGAGATGTTACAGTTGAAGAGTAATTTTAAGTCGCTTACAAATTTATACAAATTCTAAATAAACATGGGGAAGAAATAGAGTAGAGGAACATGTTTGTAGGAGAATGATGAAGAGAAAAAATCATACACTGTAAGGGCTAGATAATTTGTGAATATATAAGGTTGCAATTTAATTGTCATTTTATTCTGATGACAAAACAAACTCTGACTATTAATTTTTTTAGATTCATTTGATTTAAATAAACTTCCAATCAATATTTTAAAATTAAATTTGCACGGCTAATCGAGTATTAAATGGACTATCAGCGTTATTAAATTGCGTACAAATCTATAAAAATTAAATATCCAATTTCATCAAAATTGGTATGATCAAGTGAGTAAACTATTCAACATCAGCAACGCACTCTATTAGATTTGTTTCAATGAAATACACTTACAACCAATATTAGAAAACAAAATGCCCAGAACTAATAGAACCATAACTACGCCACCAAATACTGCAACTTGATAACATTTCAGTTCAATTAACGTGCAGTTAAATGCAGTTAAAATTGCTAAACTACAATGTTGTAATTTAACTTAAATTGAAAGTGGTTCTGTAACTATCTATTCATTTTAAATATGTCAAAAGATTCAGAAAACAATTTTGGATTGCCTACATGTTTATTGAATTCACTCTAAATTTAAACCTATTCGCAAACTGGGCGCATACAAAAATTGCTTGTGGTTCCGTATTTGCTTGTTTATTTATCTGCTCACTCCATTCTATTCCGATTGTTTGCTTCTTTCTCTAAGCCTGCAGAGCAAACACGTAAATCTGCTGCCATTGAACAAATATACTGCCGCCGCCGCGCCGCCGCGCCGCCCAACTACCTCAGACAGGGTAATGTAAACCGCCGTGAATAACATGTACATGGAATGCCAACTTTCAAGAAACGCATTTTCTTCTTTCATCGGTAAAGTTCCAAGGAGATCAAGTAGAAAGAACGCTTTAATCAATGCTAAACTTTGTAACGAATGGATACCAAGTTGTAAACGAACGTGCCTCATATCTTGAGCAAAATTAATCCAGAATGAAGAAGAAGAGATGCATGATTGTGGGTTAGTTTGCTTTTTTAACTGTCGAAACAAGAGTAAATATGGTAGAAAATGGAAATTGAGTAGTTTATAAAATGTTCAAATAATGTGTCATGTCAATGCGTTATGGTATGTGACAGCTGTGGGGGAAACACGTTTGTTTATATTCTATTCGACACGTTATTATGATGACATGAGAAAGAATCGTGTGTCATATGCTCCTGACGTTGGGTCGTTATTGCATGTTTATAACACATTTGCATGGGGGTCATTAGGAGAAGTATTGGGAAAATATATTTTCAACATTCTACAAATAGACTAGCTATTTTTAGAAGACTTGTACGTCAAATTTTGGTACAAATGTGAGGAAAACAATTGTTTATCGCTTGTAGAATTGTTGTTGGTGGCGTAGATTGATAGACTAGAAATGTTTTCCTAATTCCGGATTAATAAATTTATATATATTTATATTAAATCTAAATTTCAACAAGACTTTTGCTCTACGTCATTTCCAAAGCAATCATATTTGAAGGTGGCGGCTGTTACACCTCGCCAGTGCCTGTGCGACGATGCATTTAATTAAAATTTATATAAATATTTATGTATTTGCTGCCGTGACGTACTTTTGTATACTTCCTCTCAGCAATTTAATGTTGCATAGGCAACAAATTCTTGGCAATTCATTGCTTCATTTATGAATAGAAAAACGCGTTGAAAAGTCAATTCAATAGCAATTAAAGTACTTGTTGATATCAAAATTACAACTTACAAGTTGTTATAAATGTACAAAGTTGTAAAAGAGAAGGAAGCCTCAAACAAATGGTGAAAACGGCGGCGAAGTTTTTACACTTTTTTCCTAGACATTGTGTCTCATGATGGTTTTCCGTGCATGTTCTGTTTTCTTTGCCGATCATCCTGGGTGGTTGCGCTTGGCGATGTGCCAGGACTGAATGGTTGTTTCAAGCCGGCTGCTTGTGGTCCTTGATCCGATCAGTATGTAATCCGTTTGGACATTTTGATAACCCTCTTGGCCTCGTCGCCTAGTAGAGCAAACTAGATCAAACACTGTGGTGCTGCAAGAGATAGAGCGCATTTTAATTCTTTAGTTGAAAATAGAAACTAGACATGCACGTTATGAGTGGATTTGAGAGTGGAAAGTCTAGTTTTGGTGTGCAGTTTGGTGTTTGATATTTGCTGTATAAGTGAAGAAGAATGCAAAAGTTTTAGACAAGTTATTGTTATGATCTTGAAGGAGGGAAATTTTGTTCAAAGTAGTTTATAGTTTTTTTCTTAGTCGTAAATTTTGTTCATAATAAGATTATTAATTCCACACCCAAGATTACAGATTAACTAGCGTGCTACTGAAAATTAACAATTTTTTTTTTATTTTAATGACGATAAAGGGATTGTCCAATTTTTTATAAAGTAATTGGAATATATTTATATTTTTGTATTTTTATACAACAGAATTCCTTTTAATTTTTTATCAGTTTGCTTTTCCTTTTATGCATATAAAGTTGCCTAACAAAAAAGTAAACCCCAATCACATTTCACTATAAACTGCTTTTCTCAAGACCCATATTTTCTGTTATTTTCTGCACAATAAACCAACACAAATTACAGGTCATTACTGTAAGAATTACGCTTCATTTCCTTCTTTGTTCTTTTTTTAAAATAATGCTAGGTATTAATAACTGTGGATATTTGTTACGACATTGTGACATCTAAGTTAATAGTTTTGAATATTTGTTGAGAATATTGTATGAATTCCTGTCAATTTTATGTTGATAACAAAATCTTCATAAATCAACTTCTCTGTTTTTATCTTAATTTTGCTCATTCTTTCTACTCATCTTCTTCATCCGCGTCGTTTTTTCCCAAGTGGTACATAATTTGAATCGTTTGATAACTTTTCTTATATTCATGTAAATCGTCGTCGACCTAAAAACTCCAGAGTGCAGTCGGACGAAAAAACTAACTTTCTTATTCTTTCCGAAGTCCAATTGGACTATTTTTTCCGCTTGTACTTCATTTGTTAGCCACCCAATGCTACATTTAAGTTCTGTAGCTCCTCTGCATGATTTTTGTAACTCTTTGGCACTTTCAACGCCAATCTATCAAAAGCGGATGTGAAAGGCATTGGAAAAATTAAACCAGCAAGCATTTCTCACCACTAAATGAGCAAATGAAGAAAGCAGCAGAAATTCTCTCATGTCCTGCTATGAGATTGCTTCCGGCAATACAATATAATAGCAACATGCTGTATTTCTCAAAGTAGAAAAAGAAAGTACAAGAAAGAAGAAATAGCATGAGACTAGTTGACTAAGAAACTTCCATGTGATTCTTGAGGACATATAACATGCTCGAAGTATGTTTTATGAGCAATGATTAAAATTTTAAATTCTTGCTTAACTTTGGAATTCGTCTCAAGTTTGTATTATTGTATTATTCATGAATCGCAGCACATTTAAAGCGTTTGTGCAGATTAAGGAAGGTTATCTGATTTTTACTAGTAGTAGTACCAGTGAAGCATGAATTATGGGCGAAGCAATTAAATCTCTTAGGTGAAGGGGCACAAATCACGGATGGGATCTGCATGGTCTGCATTTGACCGAGTTGGTGGTATTCTAGTAATTGTCCATGTTTGTGTCTAGCAACTAGGGCTCGTTTATCCAAATGATAGGAACATTTGTCATTGTCGTAAGTTAGTGTTCCAAGTTCTGGGACCTTCAGGAATTGGTCAATTAGTAGAGTTGGCTTGATTGCAATTGCAAATATTGTGATTGGATTAGCTAATTAGAGAAATTAATAATAATAATAATTACAAGAAGAAGAAGAAATAATAAGAAAATAAGAATAATTAAAAAAATAATGTTTATAGGAATATACTTTGTAGGAAATGATTATTTTATTAAAACAAACTACAATTAATCAATAATAATCCTCGTAAATCATCAATGTTGTTGCCTACGTTATTTACATTCCATTTTTACCTCATGATACTAATTCTGTCTTCTTTCTTTTCTAGGTAAGTTTTTGAACATTCTTCTTCTTCCAATGATTTTTTAACAAAAAAACATTGTCGGTCTGGGTTTAGGGTAAGTCATACTTTTATTAAATGCATAATTACATGTTAAACACAAACGAAAAAGTGTTGTAATGAATAAATCCGGTTTTTTAAACTCTACTGTATAAGCTTCTTCGATTAATTCTGATAAAATATTATGCAACCTCTTATTTTAAGACGGTTGGCGTGCTTGGCGCCATAATGCATTCTGTAAGGGTTCACAGGTGTTTAATTACTTAAGAGCGACTGCATTAAACCCGTCGTTGTCGACTTCCTTCTGCACTTCCGGTCTTTCGCCTGTCTACCGACTTCCCACCATACTATCGACTGACGTTATAAATTTGCATCTTTCGTTTCGCATTTGTTAAATTTCATGTTAATCTATTACTGCAATTGCATAAGTTAAATACAAATAGCCAATTTGAAACAGATTTTAAGACACTGGAAAATAGTTTACGTTGATGTTGGTATTACGTGCACAAATATCAATGTGGATTATTGCTGGCATATTGTGTAGCAAGGCGAAAACCACTCTGGTACCTCGGAGACGTTGGTTTGGTTGCCAGCTGCGTTTGAAAGCTGCCAAAAAAATGTGAAGTGTTTTTAACTCGATAACGCGTTATCTTCAGCTGCAGAGAAAACATTCATGGTTAGGCTGTGGAAACATTAGGATGGTGGCGCATATGGGCACCAAACAAAAATGATTTATTTATTTAATAATAGAGACATTTGCGCTTCTTTACTCCCTTTTGTTGATTTTGTGGTTAGAGTTTCTGTGTTTGAAAGTAAGTGGGTAGTTTTTAAAAATGCTGTTATTGTTTGTAGGCAGAAGCAAGTTGCTTGGTGTAAAAGTAAAATGTTTATTTATTATATTGGAGCGTGAAAAGTAATGTTTACAGGGATTATTTTTTGCATTGGTTTTAATTAGAATTTAGAGGGGGATAGTACTGTAGCTTGTTTGAAAGCTTTCATAGAAACAGAACAAAGTAAATTTTTTTTATCTATTGCAATTCCATAAGAAACCAATTGAAGTAAACCAGGTTATTTTTGAAGTTTAAATAGGGTGTTTATCAGACATACAGGTTTCTACCTTTATACCTTTATACAACTTTGATCTTTCTATTACTTTATATTTTGATATCTTTACCACCTTTATGGTCATTCGATAAGTCTAATACTTTTAGCAGATAACATTTTCCATCACTTTTATTTGCCACGCAGTGAATTAAAACCTAAAAAGCACAAACTCACAACAAACAAACATTCAACAATGTCAACGCCGTAAATTAGGCCAATTTGAGAATGCCATTGAAAATGGTGCAAATTTCGAGGCGCCGCTTTCCGGCCGACGGCGTGGCTGAACCGCCTGCGCTTGGCGAGTGGCGGCTGTGGCGGCATAGTGCACGGGGAAATCAATATAAGGGGTGAGTTTGATGGGGCGCAGGCTTGAACCCCCTGCGAGCCCAGCGCTCGCGCCAGTCCTGCTCACACGGTGGACGTGGCCGCGCACGCACGCTGCCACCGCCGCCGCCGCCGTCACACGACGCGTTCCACCAGATAAATCCGGACGCGGACATTGTCCACTGTCCGCCTTTTCAAAGCGAAGGAGTGCTGGTGGTTAAACATGCAGCGAGCAAACTAGGAGAGTAAACTAATTACAGTGGTTTTTCGGTGGGAAAAAAAGTTGGTGAAAGCATGAAACGAGTGGAAATGTGGCACAAATACAAGTGCCAACAGCTTCAATTCAATTTATCCTAAATGGTTTATTAATGCTACGATCTAATTAAAGTGGAGATAATTGTCATTTAGTTTTGTTTATTTGTTGAATTTGTTTTTTTTTTCTGGTACTTGTACATAAATGGCAATTGTTTGCACTTGATTTATACCAAGAGTACCACAAAGAGAACGACAATGACCATAATAAAACACACATTGCTCTTCACAACAATCACTTGCATTACGATGATCAACTAGACTTTTATTTTTGCAGCCCTAAAACCATAATTTCTTCCCGTTTCTCTCCAACGTTAATATTGAAGTATGGCATAATCTTTCTATCGTTTTATACAATTCAGCTCTTTTATTTGTCTTGTTTTAAGATTTCAAATTCCAGTTGGAGATGTAAGAATTCAGTGTAAACTTTTATGCTAACGAGAAACAAACTCTGCACTCAGTATAAAGAAAAACAAGTGCGTCACGGCTTTGAGGATTGTGTGGTGCCTAAATTAATGTGATGTTTACCAATTCCACTTCAACTTCGATTTGCTCACGATTAATTACGCTACAAAGGCAAAACGCGTGCGATTCATCATACTAATGCTCTCACATAGCTTGCTGGTGTCTGTGTATCAATGTGTGACCTAATTGACCGGCGTACAAAGCGCGCCTATTGCGCGCAATTAAAAAACTTAATTAAATTGGATGCGGATGTGAAGTGGCAGGCCAGTACTGCGAGCAGGTCAGTTGTAATAAATCAATCTGCAGCATTCTTTATGCTCCTGTTTATGTGCTGTTGCCTAAGAATGGGGCATTTATTTTGATTGCCGTCAAGCGATTAATTATTTTCCACTACTGGTCTACTGGTTGACCATTTTGCACAAGGGCTGAGCTCATTAGTTGAGATGGAAGTATAGGGTTTCAAATGATGCAGAGGTTTTCTAATGATGACCAAAGTTTATTACTATTACTCTTTTAGCTCTCAGTTTAACTGGGACCATTTGAAAGTGCCTGACTTGCACAATCAAACTCGTGTTCTTCCGATGTGACTAATCAAGTTCACAGGTTCGTACTAGAAAGACACCGAGGAGCGTCTAATAGAGATAAATACCCTAGATAAATATGCTAATGCCATGTAATTCTAGCTGCGAGCAGAACACTATGCCTGCTGAGTGCAAGCATTAGTCTTTTCACCTCCTGCAGACTCTTATGTCTGAAATTCGTATTCAACAGGAGTCCATCACCTTATTCTAAGTTTAGCAGGAGAATGTAGATTACTTTCGTACTAATACTACCATCCGCCTAGCATTAGAATACAAACTACTTGTTTGATTACGCTGTGATAGTACTGAACCCTCTTGGTTTGGACGCGCTGCGGTCTCAATTGCCTCATTGTCGGCTCTTGAGTACCTGCTGCGATTGAAATAGAAATGACCGCGTCAGTCTAACAAAACGCACGCGGTTAGAGCAAAATTGAAGTCATCCCTTAATATAGGGTTGCTCTTGCGTTGTCGCTGCTGCCAGAGCGCTGGCGCAAAGCGTGCGCTATCGAAACCATCGGACGCGAGCGGCACCAATTGACAAATCAATTGAACGATTGTATCTAATAATGACGTGTCATTAGCTGGGTTTCGACGCGCGGAATACGATTTAATCCTCAGGGCTTTGTAGCGTTGCCACCTCACAAGAACAATGAAGGAGTTGATGAGCGGCGTAACACAGTAGTTTCGTAATATCTGTCGTAAGTTACACAGCGGTATTTCACTGGCTCTTCATTCGCGTGTAATATTTTATAAACGGATGATTAATTATTCTCTAATTAGTAGAGTGCAAATCCGAGTTATAATTGTAGTAAATTAATTAGGTTTTCCTAGGAACTTTTAAGCGGGGTTAAAGTATGCCAAGAAGTTTATGGGTTTAGTTTACGGAAAAAGATCAATAATGTTAACTTGTATTGTGAAACATAATCGAGCTGGAAAGTAAGTAGAGGTAATGTCGGCTTTTTAGCACTCTGTTGTAAATACGTTATTAATAACACAAAACGTAATAGCAAGGATAATGTGCGTGTAGTCAAGGACTTTTAATTTTTTTTATCATTTGGAATAATCTATGTGGAGCAACGACCAACATTTGGCTAATGAAAATCAGTTATTATTGTAGCAAATAGAATTGATTCGTTAAAATTAATTTACATATTGTTTGGTTAAGAATATAATGTAATTTGTTGTTTGTATACGTTTCTACTTACTAGTATTTAGCATAAATTAATGTGCACATATTTATCAGTATAAAATAGTATTGCTTAGTTCATTTTTCTAGCATTAATAAGTAATTCATTTTAAATGTTTATTTGATTAACGGCTAAAAATTGCTACCAATTTCATATCTCGGCTATTTTGGCGGTTTCAAATATATCATTTACATTTATAATTATTAATTATTATTCAAGTATAAAGGATTGTCTAAAAGTTGTCTTTGAGAATTATTGAAAAAATGAAGATGATATCTTGAATTATTCAGTAGTTACACTACATTTTAGAAAGTTAGAGGGCGCTTTATGATTTTTTTATTTCTGGTTCCTTCAAGATTTTCCTGTTAACACCTGGAAGCAATTTTAAGGTTTTGGCAGAAAGGTGTATATGTTTGCTGTAAAATGCCACTTGAACTATCTCTCCGGAACTATTAGCTCAGTTGCAATGAAACTTTGAAGTTTTATTTCTCAAAAGTTGACCATTTTCAATTTCTGATTTCTCCGCAATTAACTTCCAGATATTTTTATAATCTTTTGAGAAAGCAAAGGTGATATCTTATAATTATAAATTAATATCTTCATCTTTTATCGTTTTTACATCAATGATAATTAAAAAGCAGGATTAGATTCTGTTAACACCCTTCAATAGCCAACAAAAATTAATTAAACGCTGCCATCTCATGAAATATTAGAATGATAACGATGATCACGTAATTAGCAATAAATCCCTCTTTTATACCTCTGCGTGCTATTGAAGAAACGAGCGCCAAGTGGCATTTAGTTATTGCCAATATTCCGCTCTCGCACGGCTTTCAACCTCAATCATTTCTGTTGTTTCAAATCGTCGAAGATCAACAAGTAAAGTTCTAGGCTTAACCATTGCCAACTTTGATTTCCGTTCTCTAACTACTCCTTCCATGGGTGTAAAACTAGACCAAACATACATATCTGGGATCATAACTATGATTATACCAGTTTTGTATGCGTGCCAAGTGGTAATACTTGTTGGTCATTTAACTTTAGTTTTTCCTCTATTTGATTGCCAATACTAGAGAAATTAACTTAGGAAACAAAAAGACTATGGCAAATAAACGTCAACCAAATGCATGGGACATTTTTTTTTCCAATCGAATATCTTCTTTTCTCCGAAAGGAGTTTGTTTTTTGCTTCTATAGGAGAAGGTAGGGTTGTTAGAAGCAACAGTTTTAGGGTTGGGGATTTGGATCTGGTTCAAGTACTTAGAATTTATGTTGCGAGCATTCTGGTTTAATTTATTAAATGACGGCTGCATGATTACAAAAAGTAGTATAATTTAATATATTCATTTAAAACCATTAAATTTAGAGATCACTATGAATGTATTTAGTAGTGTTAAATGCAAATTATTGGTTTTTGTAAAGCCAGAAATTATTGAAATTGCTTTATTTATGTTTTTTTTTTCTAGCGTGAAACTTGTTTTCTTATGATAGCATTTATTCTATCTGTTAATTGATTTTAATTAATGTTAATAAAATTTACGAGCGGATAAATTTAATTGTGTTTATTTTATAGAAGTTGAAACACGAGTGCTTGAATTTAATATGTATTATATAATATTGTCGAGTGTGGTCACGAAATGTTTAATAATTATAATATTGATATAACACTTACTAGTTATTTATTTCTAGATTTTTTTTAGTTTGATGTCTTTTTTAGTATCTGTCAAAATTTGTGATTTTTTCTTGGGTACTATCAATAATGTTAACTTTGTTTATCATTATTGTTGTTATTATTTTTGGAGCGTACTACAACTAAGCATTCTGCTGTACTGCATCAATTACCAGTGTTATTAGTAGTTATTGGGACTACATTCTGTGAGAGTATATATTTTATTAAATATACCCCTTGCAGGAGCTAAACCCGTGTCTCCCGAATATACAGCTCGCTTTCACTACAGGCAAGCAGATGACTTACCGACTGAGCTACGGAGCGGGGAGTTTACCAGCATTATAAACTACTATAACAATATAATATTATTCAATATTAATTCATTAATAGAAAATGTTTAGCATGAACATAAATGCCAGATTTAAACTAGAATCCCATTTTGTTCTACCTCTACTTAGGACCAATATAACAAAACATTGTGTATTTAGAGGTTAGAGGTACTTCAAGTACAAGTAGGAATAGAATGAAGTAGATAACTTATACTTACATGTACCAATAACAGCTACCTCATCTGTACCTAGCTAGTAGGTATAACAAGTTTAAGCCTTACGGCGCCCAGAGTTATTAATGTTCTCGGATCAAAACAACTGACGATCTGTTGAGATCTGACTTGTCGAATTAACTGACATTCTGCCCATCCATACTTTAAACTGTTGGATATTTCATATTAAGTGAAAAGCACTCAGTACTCTTTGTTGATATGCGAGTTATTGAGTGTTTCGATTTTAAAATGTTTTTCCTATTGATCAATAATCACTTATTTATTCTAAGGTAAAAAATACTTTCACTCTGTAAACTGATTACTATTTTATGCAGGCATTAAAAACACATTATTTTTTTATTGATTACTTAAACATAAAATACTATAGATAAACATGTGCAACGCAAAATGAAGAACGAAGAATCTTCCTGAATAATTTTCAATAGTTCTAATTTGCTTTAATACAATGCCACGAATCATTTAAACTCATCCAATTAGGGTAAAACATCCATGAGTTCATTAATGTACTCACAGTGCACTGAATTTTGTTTCCTTTGTATGTTATTATATCGTATATTCGATTCGTCGTATGGAACACGCATTCTATTTTTCCGTCTTGTTTTCCCTGCTGCTTTGTTGTTACGCTAGTGACCTATTTTCCCACCGATTTGTTATTGCGCTACACCATTCTGCGTACTAGTTCACTGGGTTCACACCCCTCGCTTGACCCTAGCACTCTTGCTATTGCCGTCGCCATCCTACGTCTAAGCGACGCTATCCCCATTTACTGGGCGTACTTTGCATACTATCATCTGAACCCCACAACTTGGTAAATGGCTTTGTGCTCATAACCAGACATTGTTTTCGTTTTTTTTTTTGCACTAAGTATTCCGCTTGGCGTGGTTTAGTTCATTGCGTGCGCAGTTCAAATATTCTATTAACGTTTAATTCGTCGGTGATTAATATTCATGCATACTTGTAGTAGTATGCTGTTATTTTAGAGGTACTTCCGTAACTGTAGGATTTTCACAAATTTTTTTATTGCTTGGAGGGATATAATAAGAATGTTGATGAGTTATAATGAAATGACATTTTAAGAACTATAACCAGGTGCTTAAAACTAGCTACAAACATTTCATTAAATTTAATTTAAGCATTAATTGTAGGATTCTGTAATTATATACATTTTTCACTTTGTGCGCTTAAACTCAACTGCGACAATGTGTTTGCAGCTGTCGTTGTGAGCTTTAGTTGTGAACAATGGGAATAATTAATGGCTGGAGAGTATTTAAACACACAACTGGGTCACATAGAAAGTTTCTTCGTTTCGATGAGATAATAAAATAATGCGACGCACCAGTTTTCAAATCCGAAATAAATCATTGCAAACGCGTTAATCAAGCTACCAATCAATTCAATAACTAATGCGTATTAGTACATTTTCGTGTTTTTGCTCACAGGTTAATAATGTGCCGAAGTTTGATATTGATTTGCTATCAATATAAAATTTATACTTCAATCAAGCATACCAATATAGTTCAAATAGTTTGGTTGAATACTTCAGTTAGAAATTATTGGAAGACTCATTACGTTGTCTCTACTTCAAACCATTGCATTCTGTATCTCCTCTCTTTTTCTAGACCTCTACTTGATAATTTACAAATATGATTTGCAAGAAAACTGCTTATGCTATAATTATTATTTCTTATGGAAACGTTTGTTTTGTTGTCTGCAATTAATAAATTGTTTCGTTTTCGAAATATTTTATGTATTATATAACAATTTTTTGTCATCAATCAAAACGTTGATTAAAATTATACATTGCCTTTCTTCTTACTTTTCTTTGAACCTATCACTGGCAAAAAGCAAACAACTATCAAAAGATTGATTGATGAACATTTTGCATCTCTTAAATTGCAGTATGTAAAATCAGTCCAGAAGTATACCGTGGTGGTATAAACCAATAAAACCTTGAAACGTTTAGAAAGTTTTTGTAATGATCTCAGTGACAATGAAAATGAAAGTAATGGGGAAATGTGCCAATGCAAATTAGTATCACAATGAAGAATTAACAATAATTTGATAACATTTCAAGCATGAATAACATTTGGCAATTTATTCAACAAGCCAAATTTCCTAATTTTTGTGAAACATATTTAAATCTTGTATAAATTTATGATTCATAATATACCGAGGGTTGGAATCAATTATTTTGTATTAACGATCAAGAAACTTATTCCTCTACATTCTTAATCTATAGTAAATTAGGTTAAATTTGTTGGTTATATTTGTATATACTTTGTAATTATGTAACCATAAAAAGGATTACATCTGGGTTACTCTAATCTGTTCATTGTTTATAGTAATTTATATGCGTCTACATCTATATATATATATATATATATATATATATATATATATATATATATATATATTGTTAGAAAACCTAAGAATTAATGGTTGAAAAATATTATTATTTTTATGAGAATTAAATAATTTACGATCTAAGCCTTAATTTATTAGATACGCCTGTTGTATTAACAGTTTTTAATGAAATTTAGAATTTACTGATTGTAAAATTGTTCTTTTATGGGTCATAAAAGCTTAACAATCTAAATGTTGATCGTTGCCTGCATTAGAGTAATTTAAGAGTTAAGAGAAGGTCGGAAAATAGTCTTTACCTGATTGCAATCATAGCCAATTCAATTGAATTGAACATTATAGTAATGAAGTCGAACGACGAAAAAAGTATTAAAGATGCCAAGTTTTTTGACGCTTCACTTTTCATCAATATTTAATGTAGGCTTTTAGTGCAGGTAAAAGGGAAAACTAGTTAAAATTTTAATACCATAAATAGATTCAACTCTTCACATTTGAACTCGATGAACAATTCAACACTTTTTGCATTTAATAAATCCAATCAACTGTGTCTTTAATTAATCGAATAATAATGAAACAATTCAATTTTCTCATTTTCATTCAATTAAACTTGCACTATCTCTATAATGGGCGCAATTAAATGCAAGGTCAAGTCAAATTGCAGATTGAAGCTGTTTCATTGCATTCCTGCAATTAATTTCTGCAAACCAACAAACTCATCAGCAATCATTTAAACTTTAATTTGCAATAAATGATAATAAATCAGCTCTGACGTGCTCTACTTAGTGCGGATGATAATAAAATTGAAGGACGAGGTGGCCACGGTGGCGGCGACAATGGTAGTCGCTTATTAATTTGAAAACTGTTGCATAACCCATGAAATTGCATGGCTGAAGTTGTGCATATATTGAATGGGTTACATATAGGGAGGAAACTTAGCAAGGAAACTTGCTAGTGTTGAGGAAATTTCTTAGTTTGATTTCGAGGGCTAAATATTAAGTTGAGGTGGTTACGGACTGGAATGTCTATTGATTTTGTTCCGGTTGAATAGTTTTATCTGAATATCATTAAAAACTATCTCCTTACGACTGGAAACAAATGTTTTATAAACATTTCTCGAGTCCTCGTTTGTAGTCACATAAAATGTTTAAACCCCTCCGTCCAGGCGTTCTTTCTTGTGCAATCACGCCATCTTTTTCTTATGACGACAGTCACGCAATTATCCCCCAAAATAAAAATTACATTCTAGGCTTTTATATCCCCAAATTGGATGCACGCAACATTTAATCATCATTCTTAATCATCATGTCGTCGTTTTTTACACTGCGTCAGCTTTAAATTTCCTAAGCTCATGAACAACGTGTCTGTTGATTTAAACAAGTCGCGAACAAGAGGCAGGCCATGGGTTTTCCTGGTTCTGGATGAAGCAGGACACCACCCAGTCGGTATTACTGGCTCGGTCGATACAGCAAAGCAATGAACTTCCGTATGTCACACACACAGCATGTGCATATCATGAAAGCCGATATGGGGCGCGTTCCATTCACTAGGACGTGCAAAAATTCCAAACGCATTCCCTACATTCAGCCAAGCGGACGGTTTTATGTTCAACAATAGTTTATATTCGCAAATGCTCCTATATGGGAATCAGGAATGGTTTCATCATATTTTAATATTAGAGTAATAATACCGGTTTGTGTGAGAAATACTGTTGGTTGCCTACATTGAACTAAGCTGCATTAAGCCAACATTTATTCATTTTGATTCGCGAATTGTCTAAATTCAATTGTTAATGTTGCTCAACTTTGAAGTATAGTATAATACGCTATGTTGCGAGATAAGAGGAACATTTTAGGTTGGTTTAATTTTGGAACGTGGTTTACAATCTCACAACGCCGTGTAGGTTGTATTCCATAACATCTTCATATCTTCTTCTTTCGTGTACTTGGCGTTTGCATACTACTTTTATGTGTTGTCAAATGCAAAGTTTTTACTCTTTCATCATCCTCCAACTGTTTCTGACTGAAAGTGTGGCCGTCAGAAAGATATTTGCTTTTTGGCACGAGATGGAGCTTCATATCTTGGAAGAATGTAAAAATATTTTATGATAATATAAATTAACCAAAGATCTTTTTTCATTATACGTTTTCATCTTAAAGTGTAACGTTTATTACTTTATATTTTATTGTTTTTTTGCAATAAGAAATTTCAGTTAGGTATTCTTAAGCTTAGGGTACATTTTTGGTAGTATTTCAAGATAAAAAGAATAGTTTGAAATTTACGCAGGATATAAAAACGTATTGAGGAGAAGATGGAAACATGGCAAAAACTGTTGTATTGTGTAACTGATCCGATTTGAAGTTCAAGTTGAAGTTGTTACTGAAGGGCGAATAAGGATGTTATAAGTGGTGCGCCTTTTGGGGTTTGGCCATAATGTAACCTTTTTGTGAGAACGAGTCTAAAAGAGGAAAATAAACTCAGATTGTGAGATTATTTTGTTTTAAATTTTTAGTGAAGAATTTTAGGATTAACGACTTCATGAGCACAAAATATTCTTCGTGCAAACTTGTCGTTTTCGAAGTAATTTTCGGTTTGATAAACTTCAAAATGCAAGAAAATATAATTTAAAAATTTAACTTGTTTTTTTTTTAGCAGTTTTCTTCAATAACCTTTGAATTGCACGTTTAATTATTTTTTTAATAATTGATGCATAATTTGTAGTATTTTGTATTGAAACATTATGAAATTTATTGTCTTATTTTTGCTAATTTTACGAGTTGATTATATCGACTAAACTAATTATACCGGTCAGGTTACTTTTAAATTATTTTGCTATTAATTTTCTTTTTCAGTTTGTTTTATATTTATTCTAGGAGAGGAGTAAATTTGGCATTAAAGCATTGAAGGTTATCATTATAATTTGTTATTTTATCTGGAAAAATCCGATCTGGAATGTAAAAAATACAGCTGAGTTTTTTTCTTGATTACTATCCTTTCAATTAATAATCTAAGCAATCAAAAATCCAACGAAACAATTTGATTTCTAAAAAATGTGTTGCTCATTATAGAATATAAGTGATATATATATATATATATATATGTTTTTAATTTTAAATTTTTTGTTTGCAAAATTTGATTTTTCTTTTTCAAAATTTCTGATTTTTCATTATCAACTTATGAATAAATATATAAAACAAATCTAATTTGATAATGTGTTAATACGTCCAACTGTTACTTTCATAGTTCAGAGTGGTTTTTATCTGGCACATTTCAAGTTAAATAATGTCGCATACGTCAAATATACGCATTTGCACTTTAAAAGACTCAAAGCACATTACCATCCATTGTATCATGTTTGCAGCTTTGGCATCCGCATCTACGCTAACGACTCTACCACTACGTTGCCGCCACCGCCGCTTATTCCATCGTTAGCTCGCTACACTGAAAGCTTTGCGCATCTGTAGCAACTTCTATAAAATTCGTTCACACTCATATTCCACATAGCCATCACGTTTAATGGCGAAAGCGCTAGATAAGCTAATTATTTCCCAGCAACATGGTTTCTCTCCAATCAGAGGTTTAAAATGTTTGCCGTCATTAAAGAAACGTTTTGCCGATAATTACTAACGCGACGCGATGATTACAAATTACTAGGCATACCACATCGATTGTCACTGGGAGGGTTTTACTGCGGCAGACCTGAATAGATTGGTTTAAGATTTATCGGGATCGGGATATAATCATGTTTAGACACGACGGCAAAATATTCTATGTCGTTTAATGTGTGGTGCAAATTTGAATATATCTGGCTTACACGGCCATAAAATTAGATTGCCAAGGGTTTGATTTAGGCTGGTTAAAGATTGGAAATTGAGGTTGAAATTACTTTCTGCACCAAATTTATTGTTGATGTCACTAAAATCTTTATTAACGAATCTAATAGACAAGAATTTATATATTTGGTTCTACAAGATCGTAACGTGCTGTAAAAGAATCCACGTGGCCTGCCAACTACGAAGTAACCTTGCCATTTTTGTGCAACTACGAACAACTACTTGAAATACATTGGTGCTAATATTGATAGATGACTTTTGGGAAAAGACTGAAAAATTTCATTGAATCAAATTGTTACTTTAAGCAAGACTTCTGAAAATTATCGTGCCAGTCAACGTGTTAATCATGTTTGGTCGGGGCTTATTTAGTGCGTTGTTTGTTCACCGACAGTACCTTTATTAACATCATTATATATATTTATGAATGCTCTTTGTGAATTTAGGGTTGTTGTTTTGTTATCTGCTTACTGGAAAGTAGCTTGTCCTGGCAGAAGAGAGTTTTAATGAGAAGAGAGATGAAATATAGTGTGATACCATTAATTAGCACGTAGAACTCAATAAAACACAAATCTATTGATATATATATACAACTCTTTCAAGCGTCACTTTTTCCAGGCATTATTTTTGATGTGCGTTTGGTGCTCAAATTCCCCATGTTACACATTCCAAACAAAACCAAATCCCTGTCTGGCACACTGTCGACCCAGCTTTAGTTCGCAACGGTGGCAGCGAGGAAAGTATGCTATAACCACATCCAACCACCCCCGATTACCACATACAAAGTCGGGAGTTGAGGATGCGGAAAACAGATTGAAGCGCGAGAAAAATTGTTCTGGCCTTTAGTGTTTCCACAAACCGAATGAGAATGCCAATGGCAAAGTCATTTTATTATACTTCAGAAAGTATTCTAGTTTTTGCCATTTGACAAGCTTATCATATCTTCCTATTGTATCACGTTGAGCTTCTTTATACTCCTGTTTAATGATTTGTGCAAACGGACTCGTAAAAATAATGTTGAAATGCTAATTGCAAACTTTACGATATTCAGGGAACTTATATTTTTTTGGCAGATTTCAATTTAAATAATATATAATTACGTACATCAAGTACTTATCATAAAATGGCAATAGGCAGATTAGAGATTTGATTGTATTGAATTATAGAAGCAAGATAATAACTACAAGATCAAGATATTTTTTTAACGTTTGGAAAATACATAAAGACTTGAAGTACCTTACTCAACAACTATGTAATTTAATTCTGTGAGGAATTAAAAGGTGGGAAGACCCTTGGTGCGTTGAGCTGTCGCTATTATATATGTGGCTAATCTTATTAAACTGAGAATCGATTATTGATTAGTGTTTATACCCGGCAACCACTAGCCAAAGGTCGTGGAGGTCTCATTTTATTATTTGAGAGCGAAGGGAAATATGTGGGCTGGGAATAAAGAAGGTGTGAGAAGAATGCCAAAAACATTAATAATATTTTCGTAATAGGTTTGAACTCTAATTGGGATAACATATATTTAATAGGAAGCTCTATCAAAGAAAACCTTAGAATGTTTTTTAAATAGAGATGGTTGTAATATTTTCGTCAGAAAGTGGAGAAATTGGGTTAATTAGATTTTTATGTTGAGTAAAATTCTTCCAGATTAAGTTTCAAATCAGTTTGCAAAAGTTAAATTTCTCTAGGAGAAGAAACTTTTGATACTCTTTCTGAATGTCAAAGCCATTCTGAATTATCTTATAGGATCGCATGATGTAGAATTTAAACTAAATGCGATCGATTCCACGATACACAAACACATGAAATACATTTAGCTCCACTTAGATGGATTTCTTACAATGAGAAAATTCTTAGACTTCCATCACTTGTACACGCTTGCCGATAAAGTCGCAACTTGAGACTGCCAACTATTCCTCACCCTCTGGTTGCTATTCTTACTTAAACTTCCAACATCCAACACATTCTGATGTGTATGATGTATGTGAGGAAGACTGTCAAATGATAAATGGTCTTTGACACCACGTCGCGCTGCTCGACGGTGAGGAAGAAGTAACGAAAAAAATCTTATGAGTGTGAGTAAAAGTGGTTGCCGCCTTCATGGACGCACACACCGAGAATGTAATCTAATGAAATTTGCGCATCTCGCATTCCTGATGTCTTGCCTTTCTCGCGCGACGAGTAGTCTTTGCCCTGGCTTCCTACTTAACCCTAGATTCCCCTTACACTTAGCGTACTCGGAGCGGAACATCTATATGCCAGTAGACACGCAAACAGGCATACCAGCGGGAAGATTGTAGGAAGAGTGTTAGTTACACAAGAGTTAGCCGGGAGCAAGGAAACTGAATGCAACTAGTCCGACACGAATGCTGGATGACAGCAGAAGCTTGCAAACAGGACGCAAAAAAGAACAAGAATGGCAGGAGCGGTAATTCAATTTGTACACAAGAGGAATTAACAATTGTGCAATTTTCTCATTTTTAACGTTTTCTTCCTTTATTCCTAACCTTTATTTAGTTTGATTCACCTAAAACACATATTTTTTACAATTAACAACTATCAATATCAGAATTTCTGCTCAAAATTTTCGCATTACTTTACAACGTTCAATTTGCGAGCAGATTTATTAGCTGGCGTATTATTCTTGATCCGGATACACCAAAGATGATATGTACTTAGACCCAGTTGACACCTAATAGCGGCCTCGAATAAAGTGTTGAAGGGTCAAACATATGAGTGGGAATTCCTGCGGGATCGACTTGTACATATCGATTCCAGCAGATCCGTTAGGCGCTTGAGCCTTTCTTTTCCTAGTTGGAAACCGTTTTAGTCAGCTTTATTTATTTCCCGTCGTAAATTTTCATACGTGGCGATATGGTCTTTTTCTTGTTGCAACCGTCTTTTGACCAGCTATCTTTTTGTTTAGTTGCCTATTGTGCCGGACAAAAGGTTGGGATAACACTGGAGAATTTATTACTGGACTTACTCAAGTAAATTAAGTATAAATTAATTTATTACAAGATAACCTATAAATTTTCGAAATAAATTCTTGACATTAGCTTCTTTCTTATAAAAGCAACAAATAATAGGATCACTCGAGCGTTCTAATTCTGGAACATATTACCAGATTCTTTTGTTATCCTCTTCTCTTGAATTGATACATTTATTTTTTCTCGGCTTCTTCCCGATTTTGTTTCAGAAGACACCAGCATCTTGTAAATCATTTAGGATTTTTGTTCTCTTATCTTCAATTTACTTGAAGAATATTCCAGTGTATGAATAATGCATCATTCATTCTTCATATCTCTGGAAAATATTGCTACTGACTGACATTTACAGATTTAGCGCTTTTCTAAAGTGCAGTTTATATAAAATGTTATCGTAGAAAAATTATTTGTTTATTTCTCGGGCGGAATTTGCTGTGAAAATTTAGTATTTTTGTGGGTGGTTTATAAAATGTTACTCTTATTACATTTATGATACATGACAGTAAAAAAATATAATAAACACTAAGCAACATAATATGGAAGATCACAATGTTTATAACCAGCATAAACTGATTTTACTGCGGATATCTAGCCACCAAAAACATTATCAACAGCAAAAGTGTTGACAAAGCAACATCGACAAAGCTCAGCTGGAATATATCGACGTTTCAACTGGAAGTTGGGGTAAAGTTGAAAGATGGTAGATTGAACGATCATATATACAACCAGTCTGCACATGTCTCATTAATGGCGGAAGCGCGCCTGAAGGAAAGTCGGAAGCGATTTGCCGCACGCACTCGGCAAACAATTTACAACCTCTGATGCATAGCGAGATGGGGTGGCAAGCAGCGAAAGCATACGTTTACAATTCCAAAGCGTGGAAAAGTTTATACGAAGCGACGTCTTTAAAAAGTTGTTACTTTCATGCAATTTGCAGAGAACAGAAAATGTCACAACTTGGATTGTTCAATGGTTCCGAAACTGAATAGCAATGCGCGAAATATGGGAGAATAACAATGAAATTACATATGAATTGGTTTAACACAACTGAACTGGTTCAATACTAATCGAGTTATTTTAGTATAAGTTAGCTGTCATATTTCACTGCAGGGCAATTTCCGATCAGATAATTACGCTCTTATAGTTCAGTCACGTATTAATTAGCACTGGACTGTTAATCAATCTCAACTAATGATATATCAATACGCATTCATGTTCATCGCTTTTCACTGCAAATTCGTTTCGAGCAATAGTTCTCGGCAGTCATTATTTACGTTCAGCGTAGCGGTGATGTTGAGTGATCTAGTGGCACCTGACATCTCTCACCTCTGATTGTTTATTGTTTTGTGCATCGGAACAAGAGCATATCAAGTGAGATCTGCTGTGAAGGCAGTGGAGCCGTGAAGCTGACTGCAGGTCGTTCAAAATACAAATTCATCAATGCTCTAAAGAAAAGAAATGAATTTCAATTTTGAACGACCTTTCTGATTTTGATTTATTTCCGTCTCTTTCGTCTCGTGAGCTTATATGTCGTGTTTGAGTTTTTAGCAAGAAAGTCAAAACTTTTCCTATTTCTCTACTCGCTTCTGCTTGATTCGAAATGTTTTGACTTTCTCATTCGTCTTATATGTATCAATGCGAGAATCTCAATGAAGGTCTTTTGTTTCAGCTACTACTTGAATATTGTTATTTTTGAATCTTTAATGTCATTGATTGATCATGATAATCTTGTAAGTTATTGCCTGAGAAGGTTTCGGTATTGAATATCCACACTTGATGTCAGAATTATCAATATATTTGGTGGACTGATTGACGGCGAATTGGGTTACAGCACTCATTGTACACATCATGACACGTCAACAACTGGAAACAAACAATAACAATGCCGTGACAATGTCAGTCATCATCGTAAATAATAGCGGATAAGGGTTAATGAGGGACTGGAGTTTATTTTATTGTTTACGTGTTGATATTTGATGATGGTGGACAGATTGTTGAAAGCAATGATTATGAAGATATTTTTAGAGGTTAGGAGATATAATATAGATGGCAGAAGTTTTTAAAGGTTTTTAAGATTAGTTGTTGATGATTTCGTTTAATTTACAAAGAAGAAATAAGATTTTTCTTATTAGATCTAGCATGATAAAACTTGTTTAAATATGCTTTCTAATTTTGAGATATTCTTCTTCTTTTAGAGCAACTATTGATATTGGGATATTTTTGTGCTAGATATATTAACTTTGACACTTGGTAACGAATAATGGGATTGCAAAACTTGATAGTCATGAATTATTTTATTATCAATTTGATTGAGATTTTGGGGTTACAGTTCAATTGTTAGTTAGGTCACTTCTGCTTGTTTAATTAATTTTTTTCATCTATGCCATTTAGATATTGATGTTGTTGCGTATTAAAATATTAAGAACAGTATAAAGTTCTTATGTACTGCAACTTTTTTCAGATTTTATTGGAAATAACCTCGAAATGTTTGTAGTCCTCTACCAGTTACCATTCTATTCTTTACCTTTAAGCCCTTCTTTTGATTTTCGATTTTGAGAAATAAATCCTATTTCATCGCACAAAGCTTTCTACGCTTGCTGCTTGTTCTTCCGTTCCAACGCATTTCAACTTTTTGCGGATTGTGCGCGTGTTTAATGCGCAACTATGAACGCCCCAAACACGCTCCAAAACGGAACAAATTTCCAACTCTCGACCCAAGGCGAACAACTTTTAATGAACTTTAATTGAGTGGCTTTCCACCGCGAGCACGTTCAACTTTCTACCGCAATGCAAAAAACTGGGAATTTCATTTTTTACCACGAACAATCAGCAGTTTTTCCCTTTATCAAATGTGTAAACGTCCTCAAGAATAATATAAAATCTTGATAAGGTTCGCTCCAATCTTCATAGTCAAACTTTGTTTAAATTGAAAGTTTATGATACGCGTCGAATGTCGTGGCGGCATACTGTTTAATATGTGTTGTCTCATTACACCGCGGCTGTGCAAAGGTGCCGGATGATCAAAATCAGTTTCTTCCGCATTAATTAAGCGATGCGTAATCAATCACTGTCGAAAGCTAAGCCGTGTGTCGGGTGTGTGCAATCATGCTCAAAATGGCAGATGAATTTCCAGCGTGGCGACAACATTTTCATATTGAAAGGTGAATTCATTTACACGCCGGTTTGACGCGTTGCTTTTCGATGCCGAAGTGTGATGGTCCCATATGGCTGGAGAGGTTTAATCCGATGTCACAGATGGCAATAAGTGCTAAATATACTAAAGTTGCAATGGAGATAACACGAAGTAATTTTGGATGTTCAATCAATCCAACAATTGATATCACAATGGAATTATCATATCAATTTGGCTCTAATAATATATCTTCATAACTGTATATAATTTTATGATCAGGAACCTGAGCTTATGTGGATTTATTTTATATTATGATAAGATCTGAAAGTATAAAACTTGTTTGACACGCAAATCTCTTTTAATCGTAAGGGCTTTTTGAGATTGTACTCATTCTATAGAAAGATTTTGCTGCTTATCATTAAGCTATAAACGTTGATATTTGACTATAATTTGTTACATTGTTCTTTTCAGTGTGTGCATACAGATAAAATCTCTTCAACATTTTATTCTTTGTTTCCTAACCTCAAAAAACACGGTACCCAGTAAGAACAGTAAATGTTCAAACTTGTTTCTTCACTTTACACACAGTATTTTCCTTATATTTTCCGCTTTTTTTAACGATTTTCTTCGCTGTCACTTTCCACTCAACTCGTACTTTTATACCTTTGCTATCGTGCAGTATCACTGCTGGTGCTTTTGTTCTTTTTTCTTGCTCTTGTATTGCTGTCGGTTCTGATGTTCTTTGTTCGAAAAGAAATTCATTCTCAGTTCGTGCAAACCGTATTTGTGTCCATTCCATGTGTCCGCTTTTGTGTATAAGACAAATTAATTGTCCTGCAGGGAACCGCATGTACAATGGAAAGCATATTTTTCGGTATAGTGCTTTCAAAGTGCTACTTTGAATGTCGATATATTGATAGATTATCTTATGCAAAGTAAGAAGATAGATTTTAGTGAAGAAATTGGAAGAAGTTTTTAGATTTTATATCAGAATTGTGAAGTAAAAGAACAGGCGGAAATTAATTTGTTGAAATCTTAATGATTATAAGTTTTAATTGCACTTTTTTGCTTTATTCTTATCAAATAATGAAGAAAATTGTCTTCACACCAATGAATTTTAATTTGGATTTATTTCAATGACAGTGGAATTATTTATACTTTGTTCCTAAGAAAACACGTATTTAGGTGAGAGATTCTAACGAACGTTATTATTCTTTTTTGAGGAAATCTTTATGAAAAAAACTGCTGCATGCGTAATTTTGGTTGCCTATCTTAAAGAAAAGTTTAAAAAATCATGAAAATTAATGGAAACTAAGTGGATTGAGTGATTTGAGATTTCCAATTTTTAAATTGTATTAAATAATACATCAAATTTTCACCTCTCTACTAATTCTCTTAGTGTGTATTTTCGTTTACTTTTTCACCAGATTATATTCAAAAAAAATTCTTTTGGGTGAATTTAAAGCCTGGGTATGTAATGAAGTATATCCACCTCTTACTCTTTTAATTACTTGTAATATTCACAAATTTTTAAGAACAATCTAATTTTAAGATAGCTGAGTTTTTTCCATCTTGTAGGGGAAATGTTAAACAAATGCGTTTTACGTAATTTTCCGCCCGGTTCCTTCACTCGACGAGAAAAGCTTCTTCTACGCAATGTGCTTTATTTTTGATCCGCTTTATACCATGTACGGTCGCTGCCAGATAGAGGCGGTTGAATTTTTTGCTATTGCTACATTTCTCTACTTTATCTAACAACACAATGCAATTACTGGCCGGCGAATTCCGCTGCGACACTGCCAAAATATAACAGCGTGCGACCATGCGATAGCAGTGTGCGCGGCCACCATCACCACCCGCCGCCGCCCCATGCCCAACGATGGGAAACGTGCCGCGACGGGTCGATAACAC
>JAODIE010000002.1:1226339-1337414 GCA_027575565.1 Diploeciton nevermanni | reverse complement strand
TGTGCGCGGCCACCATCACCACCCGCCGCCGCCCCATGCCCAACGATGGGAAACGTGCCGCGACGGGTCGATAACACGGCGCTGAATAATTTATTGTGGAGCAATGGTAGGACCAAATATGCGCGAATTTTTACGTTAGTTTTATGCAGGTGAGCTGCCTACAGCCATAAAGTTCTCCAGGATGGCGGTTGTCTAGTTGGTCCCACGTCGGCGGAACTTTATCCGCTGATTTCTCGACTTGAACAGCAATGTCTGTATTGGGATGTGGAAAGTGTTCAATTAGAATGGTCATGGACACATTATTTCAATTGAGAATTTTCTATTGTATTGTTTATTCTACACTACGGCTCATATAAAATCTAGTGCTATTGGGAAAGGCAAGAGAAGCTGGAAACAGTATAAATCAAAATTGAGTGGAAGATTAAACAGAGTGTTTTTTGTGCGCAGCGTCTTGTGTCCCTGGTGGAAAAATTACCTCACATAATAAAAATGTTTTCTTTCCGTCATGAACCGTTGTTTACTTGGGCTTACTGCGTGGAAACTATAAGAGCAGCTAAAATCGCTTCATCAATTTTATTATCCAATCTGACAAGGCGCAGCATAAACGGGCACGCCACGGTGTCGGCAAACCGGAAGCGGAAAACAACACGCACGCACAAATTTGCATTTATAGCTACCACGGCGAACATAAAAGCAGGCTTACTCTTGAACGAACACGTTTCCCCACGCAAGGAAAACGTTAAATGCCAACATTCACTGCATGACACACTTAACAATTTTGACCACAATTTTCTTCATTGTTTGTACAGAAAAGGCAAGCAACAACTTATTAAGAATGTATCGAAAAATCTATGATAAAATAGTAGCATTATTGGTTGCCAACCAGAACCAAGAGAAATATTTTCAATAGTTAGTCTGAAAAAAGAAATAATATTTACAATCAAAGCATTTAATAATTTTTAAGCCAATTTTTTGCTTGTTCATAAAATTTTAAGATATCCTGAGAAAAATCCCTCAATTATGGCAACTTGTCACACACCCTTAAATTTCTACAATTTCGAGAATATTTAGGCACCTTCAAAGTTTTCTAATTAAAAACATGCGCCAGATTATAGGCCAAATAAAAGAGAAGCATTCTAAATCGTCCAGCACTTAAAGCCACTCTCCGAAATGACCAAAAGTCAAGAGACACTTTGGAAAAGTTTTGCACTTTCTTCACTCTAACTTCAGAGAAGCCACTCTCATAAAACCTATCCTAACATGTCTATTTTTTCTGAAAAATATGATGCTTTCCATTTAGCAATCTACATCATTTCTTACTTTTTACTGTTATTTACCTAGATACGGATCATAAAATTGTCGCTAAATTACGGGAATAAACCTAAATGCGACGCTAAGGCAGTTGTGGTATTCTCAATCACCATATAAAGCAGAATTTCACTGAGCATACCAAGGGTAGTAAAAAGGTTGTCATCACCAACAAATCTTACTTTATTTATCTTTAGCTAAAGTTTATTAAGTCTAACGGATTTGAGGTGGAGGACAAGCCATACATCCTCTCCTCGCCTATGAATGGAGTGCACTGACAACTTGCCCAATTCTAACCGACCTCAACTAGTCTAGTTCTAACATGGAGGTTTGCTTAGCAGTTGGGTTGGGTTGTTAGCTTCGTGATTTGCATTTGCAAATGTGTTTCACACATTGGTCATGGTGGACCACTTAAACTTCCTTCTGAGAGAACAAACGGAAAGTTCTAGTGATGGCATTGTAGAATATTATTTTGTGAATCGAGCAGTTGTTGAGCACATGACAAACAAGTTTACAACTAAATAATGTTAATAAACATGGCCTGGTTCGAATATATAATTCCAAAATTTCAAATTGCAAAGTTTAAAGAGTTATGCTTAATTCGATGGAACTGAGATGAGAAAATGGTTACTTGTAATTGTTCTGTTGGTTGCCTACATTAAATGCATTTTGATCAGTCAAATTTACAGTGGTTTTTAAATTGTATTCGTTGTTGAAAAACTTATTCATTTTACTTTTTGTAGATTCGTGATCTTTATGCTGATGTCCCTCGTGGCCAGCTTCAATGCATTTCAATAACTCATAATACACTTGGAAAACTTGTCATTTTCTTTTGAATTTATTTCTCAACATTTCACACGCCACGCGACGCTCTCCTCATAAAAATTGATTACTATTTCTTGATAAAAGTCCGTCGAATATTCATCTCACTTGCAGACAATCTTCCGCTTCTTTTCAACTTCTGTTTCTCGTGCAGAAGTTCTCTTATTTGAGCACAGTACTCAACTGGCCCACATTCCGTTTACGAATTTATACGAAAGACTTCCGTTTTGGGGTTGCTCGTGGTGCTCGGTTTCCTTTTTGCCGCCAGTCACACAGCTAGGAGCGTTGTCCGCTCGTGGCCATCTCCGCGATCGAACGGGAGTCGCGAGTTGATTCTGTTTCTTGGCACGGGTTGGCGGCATGAGGGAAAGTATTGATCTGCCCGTACCGGCATTTCTATCTGAAGTGATCTTGTGCGCACACCACTTTGGATCTTACAGGTGCCATTCATCAAGATTGCAAAGAAAAGAGTGCCCCCCCAAAAATGATATGTTTCAGGAAGGAAATAAATGTGTTAATGAATTACTCGTTGCTTACATAATTCAGCGCTGTTTTTAATTAGCACTTGATGAACCCAAGTCGGAATTGTAGGATTGTTAGATGTTGTACGGAAAATTCTGTAACCCAATTTGCAGGCAACAGCACAGAAATGAGTTTTTCTTTTGACGATTTCTGTTAGGCTAATTGTAATGTTTGATTCTTTCAGAATTTAATCCAATGTGAAATATAGCATTGTTACCATGACGAACTGAAGTGTGAACAACAACGTACAGTGAACTTGCAAAATGAACTCTCGACCAATAACAATTTTGGGCGATGGCAGGGAACGCGCCATTTTTCCAAGTGCGCGTCACACGCTTAATTTACCATAAATCTCTAAATGGTGCCACCAAGAAGTATTGCCTAATACAAACTGTCGACTGTACCAGAATCTAACCAACGAATTTTTAAACCCTTAACCCTTTGCGTTTAACCATATCGGTCTCATATCAAGCGGGATTAATGCGCGTGTAGTGAAGAACTGTCCTGAAGAGATGATATTATCGAAGATTTTATTGCTTGTTGATTTGTGAAGAGTTTATTGAGAAGTTATCCTATCGCAGACGGTTTATTGAAGCGTAGCAAGATGGGTGACGAGCTGATAGACAACTCGTCATTGATGTCGCACCATCCAAGCGGTTACGATCCAAATGTGGATTACATCATCAGCGATTACATGGAGCGCCTCGGTACGCGACTGAATATCCTGGAGACGGAGTTGAAGTACGCCTGGCGAGCGCTGGACCTGCTCTCCCAGGAGTATATCAAGATGTGGGAGCGACTGGAGAAACTCGAGAGTCTACTCTACGAGCAGCAGAGTGTCATTGCTCAGCTGCTAGATTTCTATACCTCTGGCAGTGCGGCGCAGGGGAATGAAAGATCCGCCCTGATGGACGGCCGGCTTGGCGAGCTCGAGGTAATACGTGAGATACTCGGTAATGGCACTGTCGAGGACGGTCTTGAGGAAGGCGTAGATGTAACGCGGCACTCGTCCCAAGGCGCCATAGTTCAGGAGATAATGTCGCTGAATATGGAGGACGTGAATGTGCCTGACGAGGCGTTCTATCGCAGTCTGAACGCTGCTTATCGAGACGACCTGATGCCGTCTGACGCGAGCAAGCCTAACCAACAGCTGGGGATGATCTGGGAGGAGCGCGAAGAGTCCAATAATGACACGAATGGTGATGACAAGATGGAATTGCGGCAGCTGGAGGAAGAAATTCGGTTAGAAGAGCAGGGTCAGGATGTCTATTCAGCGATGGATTATAAGGACTACAGGGGCAACTCGCCGTGTGTTAGTGAGCAGGACCTGGCTCAGCTGTCGCGCATCAGCTCTATCGATAAGGTTGCAGTGGAGAAACTGAACGAGCTGGACAGATTGAGCGCCAAGTTGCAGCAGGATTCCTTCAATATTAAGCAGCTGCAACGGAAGCTCTTAGAGTCGCCACATAAAGAAGCGACTGGTGCGGACGGGGGGGCAGCGGCCAAAAAAGAGGAGCTGAGACAAACGGACAATTGGAGTTTTTCGAGCGCTGCCGGTCGAGAACATGATGACATGATGATTCTTGGGAAATCCGACCTTCCAACAACAATATCGTTCATGTCGCGGCCGAGCTCTCGGCCCAGTTCGAGGATGTCAATGAGTGAGAGCATGATCGCTACCGATAACGAGGTCGCTGAGACCCTGGCATCCAGTGCACGAACACCCACGTCACCACGTCGCCGTCAGATAGAAGTTAGTTCCTGCTCGGCGCCCTACACAACAGTGCAGGGACGATTGGCATACAGTGCGGCGGTGCACCATGCTGAGAGTGTCCAAGCCGCAGCGATTGGATCATCGCACAATCCATTCCTGTCGATGAACCCTTTCTATGTGAGCGATGGGGAGGAATTACTACCCTCGGTACCATTTGAAACGGTTCACAGTTCGACTCCTTCGATATTTAATGTGAAATCAGAGCGAGCACAGTCACCGACACTCTCAATATGCAGTGTACGCACAAGGCAGGATGGCTACATTGGAACAGATCCCGCATCCTTGCAGCAAGCATTCAGCAAAAGTGAAGAACCCAGTCCACCGCCACCAGCTCCTCAGGACTTAGTTTCTAGTAATGGATATCTAATGCCAGGAATAAGTCATGATCAGCCGCAACGTGGGCCTAGTCCAGTCTTCCGCGGGGCGGATACTTCACCCAACAAGCTATCCAAGTCAATTAGTAGCGAGCACGGTGATCGGCTCAGTCCCAAAGTGCCGCACTCGCCGAAGTCACCGAGGACTTCCCCTAAACGCAGCAAATCACACTCAACAACCACAATACAAACAGCTAAATCCGACTCGGGCTTATCCTCTATGAGTGGTTGGTCCAGCTTAGAGAAATCGCCGGGATCACCAATGAATGGATCCAAACAAGCTCAACAATTACAATATCTACAGCAGCTGCGCTCTGCGTCGCCTAATCCAACAGCGGCGGAAATATTGCAAGTACCAATCTGTAACGCAATCCTTCCTGGTGGGCATCATCTGTCTGCTTTCACCACGGTTAAGTCACCATGCAGTATGGATGCTGTTGAGGGATATGGCACATTTGTGCCGGCTCCTGCACCCGCGTCTGATATTAACGTGTCACCGCGTCCGAGACCAAAACATCAACACAAGCTGCACAGTGAGCAGCCAGCTATCTATTCAATGGCTGGCGCTAATCGACAGGATTCTTTCACATCAGTATACACGAGCAACAGCAGCGGGCAGTTAAACCACGCTGTGAAATACCCGGATTTGGTTCAGCCCTATCAAAGCAGCGAATCGCAACAGCTGCAGCAATTGCACGCTCAACGACAACATTTGCAACAACAACAGCAGCAGCTTATACAGCAACACCAACTGCAGCAACAGTTGGTGCAGGAACGTCAGCAAGCACGCCAAGAGCGTCAAGGGCATGAATATTACCAAAGCAGTCCAGACATGCATGCTGTGCGCCGCAAGTCCCTAAATCGTTCGTATTCCACTAGTAATGGTAGTGAGAACCTGCAGAACCATGATGGGTACAAAACAGCTATGCAACGAACTATGTTTCCCAGTGGTAATATTACGGATGCATTAACCTACTATCCGACATCGTCCAGTAGATACGAAGGTTTGTCAGCTGCAGCAGGTGTGCCGGTTGATTACACTGATTCATCAAATTGGATGGCATTCCCACTGAATCCAGACCGTTACGTGGACAGTGCCTCGACGTCTAGCTCAATGAGGTCGATGGACACCACTGTTGAAAGCGCTTATTCGCCTTACATGGATCATCACAGAAGACATCCACCAAATTTGAGGACTCCCCAACATCAACCACGCCCACAATTGCATCCACAACAGCCGACGCACATGGCCCCAGTGCCTCCACATCCAGAGCACTCATCTCGGATGCAACAGCAACGTTCTCCACAGCATCCAACGCAGTACCACGCGCAGCCAATTTATCAAAACCAACAAGAGGCATATGCCTGGGTGCAACATCAAGACGGTCCTTATCTTGATCTTGACCTCCGCAATAGCAATGTTCCGGAATATGTCGTTCAACAACATCCTGGCGAGAAGAAATATTACGATGCAGGTGTTCTAGTATCTCAGGCTGGATATATTTCTTGTCATATGAATGAGCAGAGCATTCAATCAACCGCTCCAAGTCAGAAGACTTCGAAGAAACTGTCTAAGCGCGGGAGTATTAAGTCTGCGATGAATTCAGTCAGTCATTGGTTGCCAGATTTGCATCTTACGAAAAGAAACCGTTCGTATTCGTTACCCGGAAATAGTAGGACAGATGAAGAACCTTCAACTCCGTCAAATCATCATAAACGTGTATTTAGCAAAAGCAGTCTCAATAAGAAAAAGAAGAAAATTGTGTCTACAATGTCAGGCATTTTGCAGAAAGCTAAGCGAAAAAACATTCACCATGCTCAATCTCTGTCGGATCCGGAACAGTCGGAAAATGAATGGGGCATTAATAGAGCTAGTTCAATGATGTCCGAAGATGAACGCTCCGAAGACAGTTATAGTATGTATTCTGAATCAATGAATGAACGTGAACCAATAAATCTTTTTGAAAAGATGCCATCCAAATCGAAAGATTCACCACCATCTGCATCAGTTGATTCAGTTAATCTGGATACAGTTAAATTACTGTCTCCAGTTCATCAGCAACCATTCGAAACTACTACTACTACTACTCCTACTCCTACTCCTAATCAAGACACAGATGTGTCCGATCATTTCGGGGGAGCAGATGAGGAAATTTCCGGAAAAAGTACAGGCAGTGGTTCCAGTGGAATATTCGCTACTGTTGGTGACAACAAACGAAATTCGGGTCCTTCGGATAAAAGCGAAGAGTCCATCGGAAGTGAGTGCAAGAGTTTTCCACCTGTTACCTTAGGTGGAGCTAGTATGGAGTTTGCAGTTTCCAGAGCTCTGGGTAAATATAGACAGCGGCAAACGTCGTCCTCTATTTGTGACGAATTAGAAGAAGCAGGCAATGATGGAGTTTCCGACGGGGCGGAAGTTCCACAGCCGCCCCCAATGCCTATTCCAGTACCGACCGTTCCAATGCCAATTCCACCGCCTCAACCACAACCTCCATCAGAGCAAGTAATGAAACCGGCAAAGAGCACTGAACCAGTTGCATTAAACGGTGGTATTGCCATTAGTGCAAATGGAGAATACAAAAAAGTCTCTGCTTTGTTGGAACAAAAGTCCTCGGAAAGTTCGCAGAGTTTTGAGAATCAGAGACCGGAAAGTGAAGGAAGTCCTGCTTCTAGTTTCCGCGCTCAATTTGGTCGAATGTCAAGGCATCAGGCTAGTCTTGAAATTCCTGGTTTTCGTGGTGATGACGATGATAATAGAAGTACTCATTCATGGAGAAGCACATCAAGAGTTTCATCTAGAAGACAAAGTACAGAGGATAGCATAGATTCGGAGGATGAATGGTACTGCTATGAGTTAAAGAAGCTGGAGGAATTGGAACGTCAGAATGCGTTGGAGGCAGAAATGGGTCCACCTGTACAAGAAGTGGAGGAGAATGAAGAGTGCTATGAACCAGATGAAGAGGTCAAAGAGAAAATGTCATTTGTGTTAAGGGAACTAAAAATGATTGTCAAACCTGTTGCAACAAATGACACCGAGCAGAATCTACTGGTTATCAATGCAGCTAAAGCGAGAGGTCAATACATTGGTATTGCGGAAGGTTTCACCGCTAAGGAAGAAGACAAAGCTAGTTATGAGTACGATGACGCAGTAGAAGCCGAGGAAGACAAGAGCGCTGCAGACGACTCTTCTGGGGCAACATCAGGTCCGGACAGCCCACAAAGAAGCATTAGCGAGTACGAAGAGGCAGAATCAGCAATGGCAGACGAATTCGCAAGGTGCAAGATTGTAGCATCTATTCCAGAGACTACAGCAGATGCAGAGCTCAACGCGACAACTTCTAAGGCAGATGAAGTCAGCCAACAGGCCGAGATCTCACCGGCAGACGTGCCGAAGATTAAAATCGAGGTGCCCGTGAGCGTCATGGGAGAAGAAGACGGAAAAGACTCGGGTCCCTTGGGCAGCAAATGGAAGCTGCTGAAAGCTTTGAAGGAGCGCAAAGCCGAGGAGAAGAGCAATCAGGAGAAAGTCACCGAGGCCGCTAGTGAGAAGGAAAAGGTGGGTAGTATTGCAGTAGCAGCGGCTTCCCTACGCCGCCGCTCGGGTAGCATCCCGACGCCGGCTAGTTTCGCAGCAGCGGCTGTCACATCCGCGCCGCCAACGTCGGTCGGAAATATCGCTACAAATGTGGCCTCGACGGCGGTGTCACAAGCGGCGTCCGCCGCCTCTACTGCCGTCTCCGCTGCGTCCAACGCAGCATCAACTGCAGCTTCAGCCGCCAACAGCATGTTTGGAATGATGCAGAAGTTTTACATTAACGTAAAGACGTAAATATAGAGAGCCAGCTATAAAGAGGAAACCGTTGATGTAACAGTAGATCGATAGTGATGCACAAATACAGGGTGTGTTTAAACTTGATGTAGCACAATGTAGTAGGAAACTGCGTGTGTCAGGGGAGGGCAGATTAGGTTAGGGTAAGATACAACGAAGATGTGACAATCGTCAATAAATATGCATCGATGGTAATTACGCATTACTTATCCAGAACAGAACCAATATAATTCTGTGCTAACACAATATGCTTTAATTGTCACTTGTCAATAATAATGTAATCAGTCGACAACAGTCTAAGCTATATCACATAGATAGCTTACAACTTAGGTAAATTATAGACGGATATATTGAGAACGGAGCAAAAATTAGAAGGTAGCTCATGTTATTGCCTATATATGGTGGTATAACCTTACACAAACGCTTTAAATTGTTAGAATCGAATCGCAATTAGTGATATACAACTTAAGAGTAGCAATTATACGATATGAAAGGGAAAACTTTGAAAGACAAATCAAAAGTACCCTTTATTTCAATCGGCCGGTGCTGCAAGAATCGCAGGACTAAATAGTAAATTCAGATTTCATCAAGTTGACACGTGCATACACAAATTGTAATTAAGCGTACGTGTTGAATGCTTATCGCAATTGCAAACTGCACTTTCAGCGCGAAATCAGCGAGCACTCTTGGGAGTAACCAGCAACTTGCTAGCGAAGTTAAACAAGGTTAGCGATTATTTGTTTCCTACTAACCACACTAATTAATTACCGAGTTAAATGGCTAAACACATAGACAGAAGATGAATAAAGTATTGCGAATGTTGAATAATATCTGAAATTACGCGATGATGGCATTGGAATTCGGCATCAGCTAAATTTCTGTGCTAATATTTAAACAAATGTAATTCAAGTCAATTTTTCATAACAATACCTAACGTAATCGACCTTACTGCGTATTCCAGCGAATTCTACAGCAAACCATTTTTGAAACTCTAAATTATAATATTTATACCTTGATAATATTGTGACAAACGATTTCAAACCGCGTACCTTACAAACACATCATGACATCACTAAAATCAAAAATGATAAGTATCTACAAATAGTTCAAATGAATTCATTCCATATCATCCAGAATTATATTTGCAGAGTCTCGTTTTACGATGAAGGATAGTAAAATACATTTTAATTTGAAACAAATCAATTTAGGTGTATCGTTGAGTGCGGTCACGAAGTGAAATAATTATTAACATTAGGTTGCTATAAATTTACTTTAACACTTACTGATTATTCATTTATAAAAGATTTTTGGGTTGTTTTCGTCTTTATTTATTAAAACAATTGCATTTGAAATTAAATCAACCTAAATGGTATTCTTGGTTGCATACATTAACATAACAGCCGCATAACTCAACAACTCAAAATGATCTCAGTAAAACCATAAATTGTTTCAGTTTTATGTTTGCTCTATATTATTGCAATTATTGCAGAATTCAAAAAGATTTCTGAGAAATGTCGTTTCAAAAACACTATCAAAATATAGAGATAATTCTATAGAACTAACTTTTTTTCTTAGGTTTTTAAATGTTTCACTGCTTTTTTTATTTTAAAAATATTTTTTAGTTAAAGATGTTATACCGTTGACTCGCCTAAATACTCCAGCCAGTTGCATCAACTCCATTGTAAAACGAGGATTTTTTCTGCGAAAAAGCAACAAAAATACCATCCAATTAGTGCGCAAAATATGTATTAATTATGTAAAAACCTCCCAGGGATATAGTTCAACATGAAATCGTTTTCAGTAGATTATCGCAAACATGATCAAACAGGTTCATCTCTAATTGGCGGAAGTAGTTAGCAAATAAGGTTATGTTAATCGTCTCTTGTCTATCGCTTACAAAGCAAAACAATGATTAGTCGTTTCGCTGTTTGCAAGTTTCGTTGGGGAATTATAATTGTCATCGCCTAGACAATTACAATAATAGAGATTGTTTAAATTCACGTTGCTAGTTTGTAAGTTAAATATTATTACAAGCAACGGTGCTTTAGTCGTTTCAGACTTTAGAGGCATATCTGATCCCGGCATATTAATTTAGGAAACTTTATCCTCGCAGTATTAATGGACATTTTGTATGGATGTTATTAGAATCGGGAATGATTTATTTTCCTTATCTGAGAATGTCATTACATTTTAATTGGCTGCAATATTTCTGGGACTTTGTTGCTTTCTAAGAGGTTTAAGGGTAATAAAGTCGGTTTAATTTTCAAATTGATAAAGGAAGAATTTTATTGATAGGGAGAGGGTTGTTAGAAGGAATTTGAGGTTATGGTATGGAGCTTTGATATAAATTTAGCTGAGTTTTCAATTAAATTTAATTGTAAAAGTTCTACATGTTTATTTAAATACTCTGTTATGATTAATATTTTCTTCAATTAATTCAATTGATTCTCTTATAATAAAGCAAGTTAAAAGATTACTTATTCAATGAAGCTTTAAATATATTCTCAGTTTTCAATTGTTTTGGGTTTATGTTATTAATTTCTCATCGTTATGTTGAACTCTGTGATAAAATTTTAAGGAATTAAACAAACTTTTCGGCTTTCCCTTGCTTCATAAAGCATTCAGTTAGTTTCAGACTAATTACCGCATTGCAATTCATACACAATACTCCACTTCATGCAGAGGAAGTAATACCGCAATCAATTACACGCCGATATGTCATTCAGCCTTTAGCTCGGCGTGCAAATTACGACGAAATTTCAAATTCAAATGCAATCGATGAGCAGGCCAATCCCAACAGCAAATGATTCCCACATAGTTTTGCTAGCGCGAAACTTTGGTATTTTCCAACTCCAGGAAACTGCAATGAATCCAACACAATCGGATCAGTGAATTTCAGGCATTATCATTAGGACAACTTCCGAATAAACAAGCATTCAAACAAATTATGCATTATTATGGGTGCAAAGCTGAAATGAGAAAATCACTCTATCAATTCCAATTCAGTTCCATTCTTATTATTATGATATCTACATGAAGCAATAAACATGCATACAAAATTACATACAGCATGACATTTCTCTCTACGCTTTGGCCACTCTTCCACTGCAATTAAAAACCAATCAGATTTTCAATAGACTCTTACTTCTTGAATTAACCACTAAAGAAGACTGTTATTCCTATGGATATTTTATTAGGCTCTGCGTCCATTAATGAAATAACAACAACTTTCAATTAGCAATTGCAATTGAGCACCACTACTAATTATTCTCTACGTTATTGACAAATGACTTAGAAGTCATAGTCATGCGTTGAGAATAAAAACAATGGGCACCTATTGTGAGTACTTTGTCGAAAAATTAACATTAACGTCCCCAACATACACCAAATAAACGAATATAATAATAAGTTGTCTTCGTACCGGTGCAACCTACTATTTTAATGAGTTTGCTTGGTCACAATAGTGCTGACATGCTAACTGAAGAGGGACATATGAAATAGAGATAAACAAGTTTATCTACAAGTCGTATCTCTTGTAGGCGTTGTATCCCACCACTTAAAATGTATTTATTATATTTTCATATGCAGAGTTACGAATGTAATTATTAACTACATGTATAACAAGCGAAAGGAGAAAAACACTACAAATATGGCTTTACCTTAGACTAAACTAAGTATGAGTTAGATAATATTGTTTACTCTCACTGAAAAAAAAAACAAGCATCTTCAATTGTTCTCACTCGGTCTTAATTACAGATGATAAGTACAAGAGTATGTAGATTTCACGGATTATCCAGTTTCAAGCCTTGAATGTTTAAATAGGGTACACATTTGTTGATTTTTCTCAATAAAGTTCAAGTTGGAAGCGTACTACTCACAATTTTAAGCCTACATTCTATGATTGTATGAACAGGAGTTGGCAACGGCCCCCAACAAACCTTTTATACGGCTCGTCAAAGCACCAACATAATTCAAGAAAAACAACAAACTTAAAGCGTGCTGTTACTGCCAACTGACAAACTGACATGTGCGGCATAGATCAGTAATGATTGTTTTCTTTATTTTTTCATCTATTTTCTCGATTTATTTCTTACGCTGCACCTTGGAGCACAAGGGTCTATTGTTCTATTAATTAACATTGAAATAATTTAATGTTATGTTCAGTTTATATTATGGAAAAAAATTATTCTCATGTGTCGGGCGTATTTCTTTTTTTTTTTTTTTTTAATGGCCCGCCGTTCCAAAAAGGTTGCCGACTCCTGATTTATTTGTTGTATTTGTTGTTTGTATTTGAAGTTGCTATTGCTTAATAGTGGAAACAGTGAAAGTTAAAATAAAAATGCCATTGTAATGATTTTCCTGCATCTGATCAAAGTGTTTCAATGAAAACGGTAAGATCCAAGAACTGGCTACCCTGTTTTCTGTACCAACAATAACGTAGAAACGAATATGTATAAGATAACAAATATATAGCAGTATTATTATACACGAATAAACACACCTTATACGCTTAATGAATGCAATTAGAGGCCAGTAATAATACGACAGCAAGTAGGTAAACGGAATAAATGTAAATCGCTTGTTTTTCAACGTTTTCAAGGTGTCGCGGGTTTCAAGCAAACAAAATGTAACAATGAACACTATACATGAAAAATGTTGTAAAACCCAGACGACAATGAAGATTGTATTTGTTTTATAGTTTAGATAAACATGTCTGTTGCAATGATTGTTAACTACAATAAATGTTTGAATTATTATTGTATTAATTTATATTTTTGTTTTTTAGAATGGCACTGGACTTGGGGGTGATAATGCAGGACGAGCCAATGGGTAAGTAAACTTTATGTTACTAATTATAAACGTGTTAATTGTTGTTATTATATTACAAATGATAAAAAATATTATATTTGGTTTGATGGGTTAAAAGAGTTACCTAATACATGTATTAGCAATCAGAAAATATATTCTTTGCGATAATGGGTTGTCATAGGCATCAGTTTATAATGGCTTCTCCATGTCGCTCAGAAAACTTCTCTAATCATCCAACGAATCGATAATGCAGAATTTTGTTTGATGTGTAAAAAGAGTTGCCTAACAATTTTACATTTTACCTATAGAATTTTTATGTAGTTGAAGTTTATAAAGCCAAAACTAATTCGCTAATCTAGCACATAATTTTCTGTGTGGCTTGATTAATTAAATATAGTGCTGTCTATAATCTTATAGTGTAATTTTGAAATCAAAATATCATGCCAGCCACACCTGTCTACATAATGCTTGTATTTGTTATTTCTTTTGCACCGCCTGTTGCCTGTTAACTTCCAGCCACGTCAAGCTCACGCAAACTTTGTTTTTCTAATTAGAAAGTTGGTTCGTTTGATGGTGTTTGTTTGTTTAAAATGGCGAGCGACGCATTGATGCCGGAGTTAATGTAGATTGCAGAATTTTGAGTCACGGAATAAACAAGCAAAGAGACGAAAATGGCCGCTAATCTCGTTGCGGAGAAATTATTATTATCATTACTGGTATTAGCAGCATCCTTTTGGTGCAAAATTATAATCGTAACCGTTGGTTCTCTTCAAATTGCGTGAGAGATTAGTTGATGAGGTCTGCGGGACTTTGCAGTTTGTAATAACATTGATTGCGTTGGGCATTTGTGTTGGTAAAATTGAGGTTTTGAATGGTTGTTAAATTGGATTCGCTGATAAAAGAAACTTTTGCTTAAGGGAATAGATTACCTCAAAGTTTGCTTCTATTTATTTTGGTTTATATAGTTTATTTATTCTTGGTTTCCGATACTAGATTTTAAAATTTCCACAAAAAGATTTCTTGAAACATATAATGTTAGGCAACTCCTTTACCGCCTGATATAAAATAGATAAAAATTCATTTTTAAATTTTAAAATATGTATTTGTTATTATCAAAAACAACCAAAAAACAATATGTGCTATTATCAAAACCACCTAAATTCTACATTTCCTGACAATATCCAATACTTGCGAGGAATTTCGGGGCTCGCATTAAATTACATTACTAATTACAACTAATTGAAACACAGGTCGCAGCACTGACCGCGCGACCTGAATTGAAATCAAAATTTACGCCCCAGCTGCATTGCATTAGTTAGCAGATTTAGTTTAATGTCCCATAACTCCTAACGGCATAGCATTAAAATAAATGCAATTCGAATTGCTGTTTCAATTCAATGCCACCTAAAGTATTTGAATCTAAAGCGGGTTTGTTGGAAAATTAAAGAGTTAAGATTGAACTTGCGCCAATAAAATAAAAAACTCTGGCATGTACTCTTCGAGGACATTCTTTGACAAAATTAATTGCATCGCAATTTGATGACTGCTCTTCAGACTCGGGTGACCGACATTCCACACGGAGAAACATCTAAGCCAAGTGATGTATATTAAAAAAAAAATAAAGGAAATTCCAATTAATAGATAGAAGCGAGTACTAATTGAGTTTATCTCCAATACTGGTCTAGCTGCTAGTGAACAGATTTTATCACGCAGGAATGAGTTTATGATTTTACAGAAGATGTGCTCTTGACTATTGTAGTAAGCAGGGCTATAGAATGAAAGCTATCATCCTTAATTGAGGACATTACTGTTTTCAGTTCAAAACTCAAAGGCAAAGCATAGTCAATGGTTTCAGTCAAACAAAGTGAACAGAATCAAATTCACGTCGAAACTCTGCTCCCCGTTTATCAGCTGTTTTCTTCCAATTACAAAACTAGAACCAACAGAATGATTATTGAAGCTTTAGGAACGATATGTCAGTTATTTCTGCGCTAACATTAAAAGTTTATTAGAGATGTATCTGAAGTTTATATGTTCTAATAAGTGTTATTTGTGTCACTGGCAGGCATCCGGGAGACAACCCATTCTACAGCAACATCGACAGCATGCCCGACATTCGACCACGGCGAAAATCAATTCCGCTGGTATCCGACTTGGTAAGTGCATTCCTCTTTCGCCGATATAAGATATTTGCACCCCGGCGCGGTGTGCACCGAATATTTTGATATTTCCATTGCAACGAGAGTGATTTTTATGATTTGCTTTGAAGCAGTGTAATGGTCGCGAGCGAATAGAAGCGTACTAAATGGGACGAACGCATGAATGAATTTGTATGAATGATTATATGAGTCACATTTGAACGAAATCCCTGCCATCAGTAAAGAATTTCTACTGATCTGCACCATTGTCTTTTGTCTGATAATAGGAGACAATAAATCCACATTTGTCAATACATGTCCCACATTGTGTGTGTCGATACGTCAGTATGTTCGATGTAATACGCTGGCGTTTGGATGCGTTGCGAAGTCTAGAGCGGACCGGGTGGCGTGTATGGGGTTGGTGGTGAGCTGTGGGTGTGAAATGGCGCATAGTATGAATGTAATTGTCATCATTTATCATCATTTGAGATAATGTGGATATTGTAGACTGCGGGTTCTATTAAAAAAAAAACGAGTTCAAAGTTAGTGGCTTCTCTTGTTAGGAAAAGTTAGAGGGAAAAGCATATATTTTTAAGAGTCTTTTTATCTGGTTTTAAGCAGACCTAACACTGGAATGGGCAAAAAACACTAAGTGAATAATATTTAGTAGTAGTACTAATAATCAGATTGTCTAAGCTTTCGATGCCTTCTATATAGGCACGATAGAGAATTTTGAGAGGATTTAGATAATATTTTTAGAAATATTTCAATTTAAGAACTATCCGTAAATTTTGTATTTTCTTAGCTTGTTATTAACTAGTTAATAACGCATTTGTATTATCTTTAATCTAGGAATCAGAAAAGATTTACAAAGTGTTCTTACTTCATGTTTTAAAAAACATCACATTAATTCTTAGTTTTATCGCATCCTTTAAAAATATTTTCTATCTACTTACGGACACATCTGTAATATTAAAGTTTAGTTCATGAAATCATCCTCACTTTTCGATAATGTTTCAAAATGCTCAACAAACTTCTTAATTATTAAATTCTTCATGTAATGATACATCCTGTATTGTAAGTGACAAGGTGCAACTAAATGAACAATAACCTCTGAGAAAATTGTATTATTTATGTCCACCCTTGAGGTAAATCTTGATTAGCTACCTGTTTCAGAGGTTGCGTGTGCCCCTCAGCTCCGTGCTGGCCGCATGCATGCAAATTGTGTATGAATGGCGCGCGCGTGTTGTTTGTGCGCCGAGTGTGCTTGGCAGGCCCCTGGGGCCTGATCCCGAATGTCAGATTATTTGCGCCCTTAATTTGCGACAGCGTGTCATGCTTGCGGGTGCTTCGTAATTTCAGATTGGGCTACAAATGAAAGCTGCCAATTTCTCTCTCTGCCGTCTCCAGACCGCTTTCGCATGCAAACATCGTTACTCCTTATCTCGCCCGCTTCGAGCGATCAATCTACCCTCAATTTTTTTTTTCGCTGTGTCTTGCCTACTTTTTCGGTGTATCGTGTGTGGAGTTTACGTGTTACTCTCAAGTGGACAATCAGACAAGGGAAATCAGAGCTTAAATGATTAGAAAGATGGAATAAAAAGTCTTTGGTTAGACGCACTCTGATTTTCCACCGATTACCCGAATTTATTTCATCATCAATCATTCAGGTTTTAAATGATTTTCTTTCTTATTATGGTGTATAAATGTTGAGAGTTTACTCACTTCTATTCCACTGGAACTCCAGATTGAAGAAGCAAATAAAAATGAGTAGACCCTCTAATCAATGTCGTGATGATTACCAATGGAACTAATGTGCATATATGTATTTAATTTCTCTCTCTATCTCTACCAAAACAAAAAAAAAAAAAACAAAACAACCAAACATTTTCCTCTGCTACTGGTGTTTGCGTCCCCCCTTCAAATGCATCGTTTGACCAATGACCAACCTGCAGGTTCTCAAGGTATATTCATACTATTATTGGACTTACTAACATTAACCTAGCGATTCGATTTATTTACTAATTTTTATCGATCTTATCAAACTACCACGTATATATTGCAACATTTGCAACATACTTATATATTATATTCCGCTCTCTGATATGGCATTATCGGAACGACTTTGTTACTGCTCGCCCGTACTTTTTGACTCTTTTCACGACGTTTGGAACCTCTTTTTGCAAGTGTAATCTTAACAGATTTGACATACATATTTGACTTCTGTGATATTCTTTGTTGGAACGCTTCACTTTTGCACTATATCAGAGACAGTTATGTTGTGCAGTGCATCAGTGCAAACATTACTCTCTTACATTAACTTTAGAGTAACGAAACGAATCGTTTTAATTGAAGCAGAATTTTATATTGGGAACTGAAGTTGGATATTTGACCAACAAATTAGTGTATAATATGAAAGCCCTGATGTCAAATGTTTCTGTTAAGGACAGAAGTTATATGTTGTCATTTACAAAACGTGTCAACAAAATTCTGGTTTAAATGAAATGATTTTCACTACTTATTCCTTATATAACTAACGTATACTTACTGTTGACACTCTTTCTAAAACTGATTGACACAAGTAAATCGACTTGTTACAACTCTTTTCCTCTGTTTTATTTATGTTCGTTAGTTTTCTTTTCTTGATTTTGTGGTGGTTACTCTAATTATTTATTTGGAAATAACAACAATGAATGTGCGCACCTGTTTCTCCTTTCTGCAGTTTCTGCTTCTATTTCTATTGATTCGATGTTATGTATTTGTTAGCTGAACGTAAAGAAACTTGTGACGTACGCGAATGTGAGTTACGATTATTGTCAGAAATTAGCTGTTTTACGCCAGTCTCTAGACGATACTTGCCGTAGCAGATGTAGAAAATGGAGTAGAACACTAGACAAACGTAGACACTAACTGACACGATCAAGCCTTGGCTGCGAAGGGTGTAGGCAACGATATAAAATAAAACGCAATTTGTTCAGATGTTAACCTAGCTTACATTCGATGCAACACCCTTCAAGCATCCATAATTGCCAAGTGTAATAACATACGTTCGGTGTAATTGAACAAAAAGCGAAAACAATTGCATTACGCGACTCTGCTGACTTTTGTATCGGCATGGGATGAATATGTCATCCTCAGCGTTGATTGCATTTGTTTTCGACGTCCTGGTCATCTGAATGCTGCTTGTATCAATGTGAGTCTATCAATCACATGCGAGCAGCGTACGTAGTAGTCTCAGCATGGTGTATGAGTGAATATATGCAATCAAATTACGAATAATTTACATATTTAGATAAATCATCTGCATGCGGACACACTCATCATTCATGCTTTGATTTATCGTTGTTGTATGTTTTTTGGTGTGCTACGAGGTAAGTAGATTTTTGGCGTCAATGTCAAGAGGTGGCGCTTGTTACAGGACTTTTTGACAGTTTGTACAAGATGTTTTTTTTTTTTTGAATTAGAAAAAGCACCATTGTATACAATGCTTCTTCATGCAACTCACATGTGATGAACAACTGACTAAGATTTGGAATGAATTTTTCTATTGAGCGGAAACTATAATCAGAAACGTGGTCAAATGTTCTAATTATCTGGTTATATGTGACTAGTACAATTGTAAAACACTCTGCTACTCATTAATCCGTCATTAGTGCATCATACAATATTTACTTGTAGTCGCTGCCGGCGGCCATGTTGATGCTGCGTCCGCATTCTGTCAATATGGCCGCGCGTGCGGCGTGTGAGTATTTTATTCCTTTTGGCTAATTTGCATTGCGCATTTATGATTCACAGACCATGGCGGCGACGAAGCGCAATGCTGGCCTCACATCTGCCGTCCCCAGAGCCACTCTCAACGATGAGGAACTGGTAAGTCCAACTCAGTCCAACCTACATTGTCCAACAATATGATCAAGATTTTAAAGCGAATTAGGAATCAAAGTACAGATCAGCATAGCTTCACTCGAAAATCGAAATTCTTATCTGCTTGTCCTATTACTCTGCGATTACTCTCAAACTTAGCCTTGGATTTGAAAATCACTCTGTGAACTTGTGTGATATTACTTGATGCCAAACTCTTTTTATTTATATTATCTGACTATATATACATATTATTACGATGCGATGGAATATAATGTGTGTTTTTCTCTAACATTAAACTTTACAGCTTGCATTGGTAAGGGTAAAAGCGTAGCTTGAAACCAAGTAGTCGTTCTGTATTACTCTAAATTGCCGAACGTTTTTCTATGCAAAGTTGATGCAAAGCAAAGTCGCAATTTTGATACGAGAAAATCAGTAGGATTTTTGCAACGATTTTTCAACTATTGTTTAAAGCAACAAGACTAGCAAGACATGCTTATTATTGACATGATACTCGAAACAACATTACTCACCTGCAACTACTAGTTCAACTGATTGAAAACTTTTATTTCCACCTCCTACTGAGTGATTAATTGAAGACAAACATTGAGGGCAAACAGTGTTGTTACCGATGTTCAAAATTGGACGAGTGCATTAAAAGTATTCATTTCTCACCCATAGAGTAATAATTGAAAGTAAACATTTATTTAGTAAAAATAAAAACAGACACCAATGCAGGTGCGAAATAAAAGTTTTGACTCCAATTGCTCCCTAAACATATTAATAACATACACACATGACATTGAAAATTTTGAAATGTTTTAAGCCGCATTTGCATTATGATTAGATGAAATTTTCTTAGAAACCGCTTTGTTGTTGAGTCCAGCTTTAAGACACTTGGTTTATTTAGTATAATTAGAGCGCACTAAGAGAATGTACTAGAAGAAAGTAATGAACGTATAAATAAATACCGAAGCGCTGCAGTGCTGCAGAACTTTCAAGGGCGACCATCAACGCGAGCATTAACGAGCGCTAGTTAATTGCAGAAGAGAGTATTCATTCACAAAACGCGTCCTTCATAACGCGGGCTAATATTTGCGTGCGAACTACCTTGTTGATGATGAATACGTTGATTACTTTTCCATTGGCTGTCCTATGTCTATCTCGTGCATCACTCTGTTTTCTGTTTCTGTTATGCAGTTATGCAGTTGGCATATTCGGTATTGGTTTGCTGGGTGTGTGTTCGTTACTTTCTTTCGTTCACTCTTGTTTGTCGCCAGACGATGATTTGCGTTTGCGTATGGTACATTTTCTTGTTGTTGGCGGATGCGCAGCGCGGACTGATGAAGTAGATTCTACTAATGCACGCGTTCGGTGGCGCTCCGGCACGCTGTGCGCGCTCTTATTCTGTCCGCAGAAAATGCACGTGTACAAGAAGACACTGCAGGCGCTCATCTATCCGATCAGCAGCACGACGCCACACAATTTCGTCCTGTGGACGGCGACGTCGCCCACGTACTGCTACGAGTGCGAGGGACTCCTTTGGGGCATCGCCAGGCAAGGCGTACGTTGTACAGAGTGTGGCGTCAAGTGCCATGAGAAGTGCAAGGATCTACTTAACGCCGACTGCCTTCAGAGTAAGTTAATATCCTTCAGCGCACTTGATCATTCCGTGCGTACACCAAGCGACACACTTTTTACACTGCGCAAAGAAAACTACTGTCTTGATTGGACAGCACCAGGAGAGAGGATATGTTTGTAGAGTAGCGATCTAGTTACAGTGTAGTTCACAAGGCAACAATGTACTTAATGTTCTTGCACTGAAGGAAGGTGGAATTTAAATCAGGAGCGCTTCAATAATGCATTGAAGTTTGGTGATGAAATATTCACAACAATACAACAGCAGTTGCTTCGTGAATAGTGAATTGTATTTCATAAATAGTACAAAGTTATTGGCAAATACTTTCTTACCAAAATTTATAAAGAAACAGAGTTTTTAAAGATGTTATTAAGATTAAAAACCACTTTGGTTGTACACTTGACAGCACGTTGTCAAACTTATGAGACAGTAGATCACGGACTTAAATCCTGTTATAGTTAAAGCCTGTACTGAGAGTCGGCATCTTGCCGAAAAGAGAGTAACAATACACACGCAATCGCACATCATACGAGTACAAAATAAATAAAAATACTAAAACAGCGGTGTATTCTGTATTGCCGAATACTCAAGAGATGTAAGCAAATTGTAATCAAGAACATTGATTGCCCCGGCTCCGTAGCTCAGTCGGTAAGCCGTCTCACTGCAGCAGTGGCTGTGAGGTGCTTGTTCTGGAGATACGGGTTCAAATCCTGCTGGGGGTACATTCAATATAATATATATATCCTCATAGAATCCAGTCCTAATAACTCTGGTAGTTGATGCTGTATAATAGAAGGGAGGTCAAGTACGGTGTCGGTATGCGGCACGTACAATGTCACGTTAGTTCAATTAAATGTATGCTGTAAATTGGCAGCTACCATTTATATGACTTGATATTTCAAGAATAGTAAGTATGTTAATGAGACTTTTTAACAAAAACGTAAAAAATGCACTTACTTGCTTAATTTAGAGTAAATAATTCTCAGAGATCAATATAGTTAGAGTTATTGATATCATGATAGAACCTTATTAAGTTTGCAATTAAAAAAAATAAATTCTGCAAATTGGTACATAAAGTATGTTTAATATTAAATCAGTTTTTTTTAGAACATAGAAATAATTGTTAATCTATTCTAAAGCTGTGTTTTTTTGTTGCAATACGAAGCAATTTTAACATTAATGACATACCAGATTAATTATAATAGTATAGCAGTAAAAAATATTTTATATTTAATGCACAACATAACATAATCTACTACCATTCGAATAATATTCAATTGCATTAAATATGATCTGAATGGAAAATTGTATTATTCTGCCTTGAATAGAGAACAAATCTACAGCCTGCACCCATAAAATATTACAAACAATACATAACACAATCCTTGGCAACTAATTTCTGATACTTTATCTCTTCGTGCAACTGCCACATGTTTATGGACCATTAAAATAATCTCATTTGCGATGCAGCACTGTATTGAAGTGCAAAACAAGTTGCATAAATAGTTGCACTTAACTGCAACATAAATTTGAATAAACACGAATTCTATATATATATATATATATATATATATATTGTTCTATCAACAAGCAATACAACAAATGAATAAAATGAACTCAATATGCTACTACTCATACGTAGACTCTCGTGTAGCCGAATTGCTAATGAATCGATTTTTTGTGCAGATGTGTAAAAAGTGAAGCTTGCAAATTGTGGTAACTTACTGTTTCCTCTATTGTCATGTACACAGGAGCTGCGGAGAAAAGCTCGAAGCACGGAGCTGAAGACAAGGCGAATAGCATCATCACAGCGATGAAGGAGAGAATGAAGCAACGAGAACGAGAAAAGCCAGAGATCTTCGAGCTGATCAGGTACGATCCTATGCTAATCTAATATCGAACTAGTCCGATATAAGCCACGAACCTTTGTGCTTTTTTGACTAATGGCTGCGTAGCCAATTAGAATTCCAGATTTTTAGGTTATTCTAATACAGAGTATTTTTACATATTCGGAGAACTGCCCGACTGTTGTACGATCTACGTCAATATTATTTATGATGCCCTACATTATTTATAAGCATAAAGTTGTAAAGTCGAGCTGAGTTAATGGCTATTTCCAAAGCAGGGCATAAGCTAAGCTTCTACTAAATATTAAAAATATTCTTTCTTCCCATCAAGAAACAAACAATTGCGTAAAGTAATTAGAAGCCCTATCTCAGTGACACTATCTTATGACGCGAATGTGAATGTAAACACGATACAGGATGATGCTGTTCTTTCTTGCAAACTGTTCCTCTAAATTGTAACGATTCAGGGATGTCTTCGGCATGGAGGAAAAAAACCACGCTGGGCACATGAAGGCCATCTATCAAAGCGTGTTGGACGGCACGTCGAAGTGGTCGGCAAAGATCGCCATCACAGGTTTGTCATCAATAGTTTGTTTCAACCATCAACAAACAACAACACACAAATTATCGCCTGTACGATGACTGTCTTGAGATGTATTAATTTTAATGCGACGACGACGTGACGACGAAAATGCAACAATATTGTTATCATGATGAGTTTTTCAGAGTGAATATAATTTCGTAACACTTATACAAACATGTATACAAACATACAAAAAAGGGATCGAATGTGTAACTTGTAATAATATACCGGAAAACTCATCAAAGAAGGCAGATAATTTAATTCAGTAAAAATAGTCTTAGAGTTTATTTAATATTAAATTTGCTTTCATCTTGCAACATTTTAAATTAACTTGTCTTATAGTCTTAATTAACAAATTCATTTTTATGTTCTGAGTGATTAATGTAAAATTAGCTCTGCATTCTTAATCTTCACATTAAACCAAATTAACAGTCAACAATGATAACTTTGAATTAAACGAGATGTTATCGTTTAAACAGTATCTTCGAGTCTCTAAAATATGATTGCCAAACTTGTGGGACATTTTAAGCTGTACATAATACATTAAAACTTTTGAAAGACTCATCATAATTTTATTGTTCTGAATGTGCTTTTAATATGTGCTATATTATACCGACTGGTGCCTTTGAACGATGCAAATACGGAAATCAATTGCTAATACTATCTGGATTAAAATCAGAATTTATACCATCCAGTCTGTATAATAACTACTTAGAATATCGATAAGCATCACTTTTTGCTTCTGCTTCGTCCAAGAACGTTCTCATCTCAGATTAGCAGTAATGTCGGGTCGCATTTTTGTCTACCTTCTTCGAATCGTGCCAAACGGCGATATAATTGGCGCAGCCATGTTCATTCATACACATTTAGTTACTGCTCAAGCCGCTCGAATGCATTCATGTACATTATCGTACATTTGCATTGCATTATTAGCCTGGCTGCTATCATTATTGTAGCGATATACGAAAATGTCCTTTCTTGGTGTCGCAATACGCCCACTTATAACGTCTCAAGAATAATTTGTTTGCTTGGCGTCGAAGGTATTTATTTAGGTTTTCCCATACCGCTCTCGCGCACTCTCTCGATTCGGGAAGATTCCTGGATATTTCGCACAATCCGGACATAATGCATCTATCAAGTCTGCGCTTAAATTATTTATGATTCAATTTTCTACGTGAAATTGAACTGTGAACCACGCAGCAATACCGTTCGAAGCGTCACACTGGGCGCAAACCAGTGTGCGTTTATTGCGCACTACGTAAATATTTTATGTCGAATCATAATTTTCAAATGCCTCAAATAGGATACTCGCTGAGTTGAGAGGGTGCGTAAATGAAGCTTTAAAGTGACATGTGCGCCATCTACAGCTTTTACCAGCGTCGTTAATCATGCTGAGTGGAATTTTATCAGCTTCGTCGTGATAGTTAGTGCAGCGTGCATTAATGATAGCACCATTTTAATAATGCCATCATTCGACATTTTACCACTTGTAGGGTGTTGTAGTGTTTGTAGTGTTTTGGGATTTTTGCTAATAGAGATAGCGCTTGGCGAATCTACAATTCACACATGTACAAACAATCGACACACAACTAAATGTGATTGAATGAAATCCGCGGTTGACAAAATGGCGCTCGACAGACTGTCGTAAATACCTCAAACACAATTGATTACCAAATGCCCCGGGATATGACGATATGAAGAAACGAGGCAGAAACAAAATGAAACTGCTGATATAATAGTCTCATTTTTTGGTATACGTATTTTACGTTTTGGAATTTTTGCTGTTACTTGTGTTATTTTTAATACTTATGTTATCTCTAATGGATCCACCTCCTGCAAACCTCCAACAATTGCCAATGGATTCGCTCCCTAATGTACCCCAGCCCCGCTCACTTTTTGTATCGATGTTGTTTTTATATTCTTGTTTCCGGTTCCGGCCTTGATTGTGCGCGTGCGCGAGCAGAACGACATTTTCAGTGGACCCAGACACACACATTGATTCAATCGAGCAGGCCGAAGAGATGACCATTGAGGGCACATCCAAGTGGTCGTGCAAGATTGCAATCACAGGTATTGCCAGCTGCATTCTATTGGGGAATCTGTAAAACTCATCCGGCGAGCTATCCTCTCGACAGTTGTCGCTCGGAAAATGTCTCTCACTCTCTCACACTGTTTTCGAGCCGGAGCAGCTCAGCAGCCGGACTCTTGCTGATTTAATTGCGATCAACACACGCAAGAACCGTGTATATTCTCTATGATCACACTCACTCTTCTCTCTTTCCTTTCGAGCGTGTGCACTGACGAATTTGAATGCAAACAAATTTCTCAATCTGCCCCTCAGCCTTTACTGTCGCCTCTAATTTTAATCACGACAATCTTGTATTCAATTTTTATATACTCTTCTCTTCTTCCTTCTGGAAATGACTTGGCAAACTAACAACTTGGCAAAGGAGCAACTCTTCAATTCCCTCACCATACTTACTAATGCCACCCCGCAAGCGTACACTACTCTTGTAGTCTATGAACAATGTCTATAAATAATGATGTGAAAGAACTCAAAGTGGATAGATAGTGTCCAAATAAACAGAAAATATCTCCTTTCAACTTTTCAACTCTAACGAACTTAATGAACTCAACTAGCTTTCAGGAAGAGTATTACGTTAACTTATCGATTTTCATTATTCTTCCTTAAAAGAGCTTGCCCATAGAATGTAGCTCCAGACCTGCTTGATCATACCAAACTTTTAGTTAATGATGACCAACCAAATTATTGCAACTTGTAATGTGTATCTAACAGAAATCTAGGTTCTTAGAAGCCTTCAGAGCATAACGACTTGATCAGAGAACGATTTACAAGAGTCACAACCCTATACACCCTACTGTCAATCACAAATCACTTACTACTCTAAGCATCTGCACCACATTTACACACAAAAACACGATATTTACCGTATACATAGAACAGCATAAATTGCAAGAAATTCATATTTTTGATTATTCGATTCAATGATACACAAGACCTCAAAGAGATCGCCCTGAGATTTCTTTTAATATCATATTTTGGGTCGATCTCCACCGAGGGCTGCGTTTAATTAGTCTTTCTTGCCTTTTTTGACTCTTCTCTCAGTCTCAAAACTTTGACACTCTTTCTGGGTCTATCAGAATATCGTTACGACCTCGGTCACACGATCTTTTGCAGCATGCCGAGCGGGCTTCGAAGACCTTCCCTAACTCTCTGTCACTCTGTGAATGACTGTAAATATTTCTATATCAATGGATAATTCTGCATGCTGCCACTCTTAGTACTGCTTGACACACCTATTAAAGACCAGATTGCAATCAGTGAGGAGTCGTCTGATCAGAAATCGTAGAATCCAATCACCTGTTGCAAAATGGTTATTGATGATATCTTGTGTGTACACTTGTGGTGTAGAGATAGACTGTAGAATGTAATCAGAGCTTCATGTTTCTTCAACTCTTCCACTCACCCTCTTTCCGAGCCGGCGGATGCCTGGTCTGCAAGCTCCGGTAGCTTTTGCCAGCTGGCGATTTACTGACGCATATGGCTTTTCAGTCAAATCGGCGCAGGGTCTCATCGCCAAGGATAAGAGCGGCACGTCTGATCCGTACGTGACGGTACAGGTCGGCAAAGTGAAGAAGCGCACTCGCACCATGCCTCAGGAGCTGAATCCGGTGTGGGACGAAAAATTTTACTTGTAAATATTCCGCAAATATCTACAACACGTGGCGCATGCAGGTCATGAATACAAATCAACTTTCTTTTGTAGCGAATGCCACAATTCCTCCGACCGTATAAAGGTCCGAGTGTGGGATGAAGACAATGATCTGAAGAGTAAGCTTCGACAGAAGTTGACAAGAGAGAGTGATGATTTCTTGGGTCAGACCATTATTGAAGTAGGTTTCTACTTTCTGTAACATTTCTAGCACCAGATGGGCCTACTGTGGACTTTATTTGTAGGTACGCACATTGTCAGGCGAGATGGACGTTTGGTACAATCTGGAAAAGCGAACGGATAAATCAGCTGTCTCAGGTGCCATTCGTCTGCACATATCTGTCGAGATTAAGGGCGAGGAAAAGGTGGCTCCCTACCATGTGCAGTACACTTGCTTGCATGAGAATCTCTTCCATTCACTCTGCGAGCAGAATGCTGGTATTGTCAACCTTCCTCAGGCCAAAGGAGACGATGCATGGAAAGTGTACTTTGAGGAAGCAGCGGAGGAGATTGTGGATGAATTTGCAATGCGTTATGGGATCGAATCCATCTATCAAGCCATGACGTAAGAAATCTTCCTGTCAGACTGTCAACTACCTTGCTTGTAGCAATATATTTACTACCTTATTGGTCCATAGGCTTAGGGGAAGATTAATGTCTTTTTCTGCTTGTATTTTTATCAGACACTTTCACTGCCTTTCGACGAAATACCTGTGTCCTGGCGTGCCTGCCGTCATGAGCATGCTGCTGGCGAATATTAACGCCTTCTACGCACACACGACGGCAACAGCAGCGGTTTCTGCAAGTGATCGATTTGCGGCGTCAAATTTTGGGGTGAGTTATAATAATACTCCTTGAATTACTCTGGCTGTAATTGGTAATCTGATTACAGAAAGAAAAGTTCGTTAAACTATTGGATCAACTTCACAACTCATTGCGTATTGACCTCTCGATGTATCGCAATAACTTTCCGGCATCCAGCAACGAAAAGCTGATGGATCTCAAGTCCACAGTTGATCTTCTCACAAGTATCACGTTCTTCCGCATGAAAGTCCAGGAATTATCCAGTCCGCCAAGAGCCAGCACGGTTGTGAAAGACTGTGTGAAAGCTTGTTTACGCTCTACGTACCAGTTTCTATTTGAAAACACCTACGAATTGTACAACAGGGAATTTCAGAGTGATCCCAATGAACCAAAAAGAGATCCGGAAGACCATGGTCCACGATTGGACAGTGTGGACTTCTGGCACAAGTTGATTGCTCTCATCGTGTCCGTAATCGAGGAGGACAAAAACAGCTACGGTCCAGTCTTAAATCAATTCCCGCAGGAGTTGAGCATTGGACAGGTAGGCTGACGATCGATAACTTTTTGCTCTGACCTTCTCAATCGGTCATTGAGGTCATTTTTGATCATATTACTTCTTGCAGCTGTCTGCCTCGACAATGTGGAGTCTCTTTGCGGTGGATATGAAGTACGCTCTGGAGGAACATGAGCAGCACCGATTATGTAAATCGTCTGCCTATATGAACCTGCACTTCAAGGTGAAGTGGCTGTACACGAACTACGTTAAGGACGTGCCGCCGTACAAGGGCGCTGTGCCAGAGTATCCTGCTTGGTTTGAACCGTTTGTCATGCAATGGCTCAATGAGAACGACGACGTCTCCTTAGAATACCTCCACGGAGCATTCAAGCGGGACAAGAAGGATGGGGTAAGTTTAAGAGTTCAACAGCCCTTCGTATATACATTAAGAATGAATGTAAAGCATACTTGACGTATGCCCTTAGAAGATAGATGAAAGAAATTTTGATGGCACTTTTATTATTTACAGTTCCAAAAGAGTAGCGAGCACGCACTTTTCTCCAATTCAGTGGTGGATGTCTTTACACAACTGACCCAGTGTTTCGATGTGGTGTCCAAACTGGAGTGTCCTGATCCCGAGATTTGGAAGCGGTACATGAAACGGTTTGCCAAAACCATTGTAAAAGTTCTGATTGCATACGCTGATATTGTCAGGGAAGAGTTTGCGGAACATCTTAAGGAGGAAAGAATAGTAAGTAATTGTTAAAACACTTTAAAAGAATCAATTACAAATACTTTCACTTCCAGGCATGTATATTAATGAATAACATCCAACAACTAAGAGTCCAACTGGAGAAAATGTTTGAAAGCATGGGTGGTGATAAACTGGAACAGGACGCAGCCAATATTCTCAATGATCTGCAAGCCAATCTTAACACAGCTCTTGATGATCTTGCTCAGGAATTCGCAGTCAGTTTAGAACCTAGAATCACAGTGAGCGTGAAGGAACTGGGTGACCTTTTGGCCAACGTCAAAGGGGGTGGTCAACCTGGAACGAATCAACAAGCTGCACGCAATGCAGTTGGCGGAGACGCTGATGAAGTCCTTACCCCACTCATGGACCTTCTCGATGGTTCATTGTCGTTGTACGCTCAATCATGTGAAAAGACTGTACTCAAACGACTGCTCAAAGAGCTGTGGAAGATTGTAATGCGGATTTTGGAGAAGACAGTTGTGTTACCACCAATGACAGACAAGACTGTATGAAATTGATGAGGTAGATAAGAAAGAGCGATTTTCATTCAATTGTTTTTAGATGATGTTCAAAAGTATAACCGACAACGCTAAGAACTTGGCTGCAAACACCAAGATTGAGGACATGTCCAGACTATTCAAGAATCACATGACTGGCAAGCAGGATGTGAAGAATGCCCTCAGTGGGGTGATGGACATCTCCAAGGACTTTGAGAAGAATCTGAGTCCAAAACAGTGCGCAGTGTTGGAGGTGGCATTGGACACCATCAAGCAGTACTTCCACGCAGGTGGCAACGGCCTGAAGAAAGCTTTCCTGGACAAGAGTGCGGAGTTGCAGAGTTTGCGATATGCCTTATCACTCTACACCCAGACAACTGATGCATTGATCAAGACCTTTGTCACTACTCAACTGAACGAAGGTAAATTACGTGTCGGCATGAAGCATCTTACGACTTTTCAATGTGGATAACCATAACTAACTATATACTATATATACAACTAACCCATTTTCTACTAATCTTTTCTATTTTCTTTTTTTTTTCTCTCTTCAACTCTTCTACCCTTTCTACGTTTACGCCACCTGAACTATAAATGAAAACAAACATGAAACATGCGACATGTGACCACTCTTCGACCACCTCCGACCTAAAAATATGCTAAATTTGCTTATAAATTCCAAAGTGCCGCTGAACAATAAAGATACATATCTGCAACGGCAAATCTCGATACGCGACGATGACGATACCGAAACGGGATTAGAGGCGTTAGAGCAGCCGCTCAAGGCGAAGCGCAGAGAAAGCGAATCACGCCAAGGTACCATTTACACGATCGTAACGAGCAGGCTGTGTGATGACAGTTTCCTTAAACGTTTTCAAATTGTGCAGCATCAAGTGTTGATGAGGCAGCTCTTGTTTTGACGCCTACGCTACGCATTTTTAACTCCAACCGAAATGGCAGCAGTTAAATATACTAATCAAACTTGCCGATTCCTTTTCAAATTAGATATTTGACTCCTATAATGGCGAATGCGATCAAATGTTTGATGACTTGTTTCGAATGGCACTGCTACCATTTTGGTCTAGTTTATGGGCACCCCTTGCAAAATTTTCTACTGAACATACAATAGCAATACATCAATCTTGCTTGCATCAATCTGCAGTCAATTAATATTCTGGCAATTAATTGATTGTGGCAATTACATTAGATCGTTACATTTTTACGTATTTTTGGTAGTTGGTAGCAAATTACTTTAGAGAAGTTGTGGACGAGTTTATTTACAGCGTTACACATGATGTCACCAATCACCACATGATTTTTTTATCACACGCTCACATTATCAACGTATAGTAAAGAAGAAACATGAACATAAACAACCATCGCATGCATTCACGAGTCATCTGTTAGTTGAATTAGAACGTTTCTAGCTGCATGATTACATTTTCCAAAAGTTATTACTGATTAAAATACTAAAGGAATGACACTAGTTCTGTTTTTTTGATAAGTTTTAATATTGTTTCCTTAGTTTTTTTGGCATTTAGATCCCAGAACGTTAACTGGGACGATTAGTTCTTAAATCTAAAACAAAATTTATAAGTTTGTGTGATTTGATTGATTAGCTGGCGTTCAGAAAGTCGAACAATTCGATTTACGTTTTTAACTTCGAATGACAGAATCCTGTCATTCTCAATTACAATATATTCTACGAATGGACGCTAACTGTTATTCTTCCAGACTCAGTGGAAGGACAGGAAGGCAGTGTGGGTGAGGTCTCTATCCACGTTGAGCTCTTTGCACATCCTGGAAAGGGAGAACATAAAGTTACTGTTAAAGGTATAACAATCCTGTTCCCAATTAAAATAAGCCTTTAATACTTGATTCACGTTGTAGTGATTGCGGCAAACGACTTGAAATGGCCCCAAGGCTCCGGATTCCGACCATTTGTTGAGGTTAACCTTATCGGACCTCATCTCTCTGATAAGAAGAGGAAACAAGCGACTAAATCCAAGTCAAATAATTGGTCACCAAAGTATAATGAGACTTTCTACTTGTAAGTTGTTTTAATGAAGATGGCTAGGAATTTATTTAATGGTGGCTTTACTTGTAGCACAATTGGCAATGAAGAACAATTGGATTGCTTTGAGCTGCATATTTGTGTCAAGGACTATTGTTTTGCCAGGGATGATCGACTTGTTGGTGTTGCTGTAATGCAACTTAAAGATATTGTTGATCGGGTATGAACTGTTCATTCTATTTCATGTGTTTTCCTCTGAATTGGCAATTGGAGTTTCTTTTCTCTAGGGATCATTTGCATGTTGGTTATCACTTGGCAAACGTATTCAAATGGATGAAACTGGCTGGACAATCTTGCGTATTCTATCCCAACGCACGAATGACGAAGTCGCGAAGGAATTCGTCAAACTTAAATCAGACATTCGCCCGGAGAATCCTCTCTCGCAGTAAACGCGCGAGACTGATTTCAACCAACCCCCAGCTGTGGTCATGATAACAAGCAAAGGCGTGACTTAACTCGTGAACAATATTTAACTACATGATTCAAGTGGGCCGTCCTTTAATCATATTTAAACCGCATAAAAATTAATCGAGTGAGCACAAGGAAGGCAAGCGCTGGAGATGGATTCGTCGTTACAATACAAGTGCTATGTAACTGCTGTTCCCAACGTTTTATATATTTTACATGTGCCTCCATTACCTACCAACGTCGACCGAGAAAGAATATTCCCAGAGAGACATGCGGAGCAAATCACGCGAGACTATAATGCGAACAACTTTGCGCTCTTGTCGTTTTACATTAATGTATTGTTAATCTGTTAATATCATGTGGAAAGCCAAGAGTGAACTTATCCCAACGTCGTTGAGCTGAGCCCAGTGCATAGGACGAGATCAATGTTACCTTCTCTCATGTAATTGTACTTTCAAAAAATGTGATTCAAGTAGATTAAGGCATTTAAGTAATAAATATTGCAAGATAGATATTTTTTTATGCATGAGAGAACATCTTGATTTTGGCCAACTCGATAACATCACGGAGTGAAAGCAAACGCTGAATTGTGCGTAGAAAGAAGTTCTGCTTGAAATTGTGTGACATACTTGATGCAATGTGTAGAAATATCATTCCGATTGAAATGATAACAAATAATAACAAATTGAGCCTTACATTTTTATTCTCAATTTTCACTTATTTCAAGCTTCTGATGGCTGTATTGCAAATGTAACTATACTACCTGTACATTTCGATTAAGCGGGTGCGAAACAAGCAACAATAACAGAACAAACTAGAGCAAGGTCGACACGATTTTGATTTAAGAAGAACATGCATCTTTTAACTTCTTCACTGTGATAATTAAATGCAGTCTGTATTTGTGTCGTCTATGTTGTACTCCGCACCTGTAATTGTGTCGAAACTAAAAGAACGCATGGTCTCAGAGGAGCAGCAATTTGAGAGAGTATCAGAATTGTCATATTGTTAAGAGTAGTTAACAAGGCGTAATGAGACTCTAAATGAAACATGCAAACATGGAATGGTTGTCGAAAAAGGAAGCAAAACAAAGCAAATGATATTAATGCGATTATTGAATAACAATTGAACCTACCACTACATTTTCGTACATATAAAAAAGCATTGACTTCACGTTAGAGTTAACAGAATCTGGATTATCGCATCATGCCATCGTAAAATTCATGGAAAAAGTGTAAAATTGCGTCATTCTCATTGTACTACCGCATCTTGTACAAAGTTCACTCTCACCGAACGTCTTATATATAAGAAACAAATGAATTCAGACAATATGCAGCAGTAACTAAGCGACGGCGCGCTGTGCTTTAAGGAGCCACACAAGTTTAAAACAAATTAAACGGCCACCATAATACAATTGAACATGTGTACAGAAAGGGCTACCGTACGACATACAACACAATTTCAACACAAACACGCCACAATTTTTATTTTTGCAAAATACCTATAAATCTACATCATCTACAAGCCAATGCAAAATGCCTTTTGCAAATTCCTGCACATTAGTTGTGTGATCTTACTATATGAAAAGAATGCCGTGAAGGGTGATGATAGTTTCCTGGGCAATTGCTGTTGTGGCGTTAGACTTATCATAAAACAGCATCAAATTGAATTCAACCATGACTGACTGGCAAGGATCTGTAAAAAATCAGTTTGGATCACGTTCTTCCACACTTCTTACACTTTACGAAACATTGGACATATAGGTAGAGGGATAGCTGAGCAACTTGTAAATGGATCGTATCTTACCGTAGTGATGTACAAATTTCCTAATAACTTCTTCTTGAATACTATTTGAACATCATATCTTTTTTATTTCAATCTTTTCCGATTACTTACTTAATGTATTTAGGTGTATTCATAAAATGTCCTCTCTAGCGGTATCTCTCACATGTCGACACGATGACGAGCTCTAGGCTTATTGATAAGGGTTTGCTTTGGCAGGGCAATCTGGGAATCTTGATTATAATAGATGTGTACTATTCTAATTTGTGGATTTCATTAAGCGGTGCTCTTCGTACAATTTATGAGATTACGAGAAAATTAACACATGATTAAAGAAATAATAAACTAAAAGTAAAGAATATTGAAATATTATAAGCAAAATGTAAAAATTGAATAGATAATGTTTATTATCTAATGTTTGTTACGTTTTTCATAAATAACTTGAATAGCAAATTTGTAATTGTACCCAAAATATGAAAGTGGAACTCTTGAACATCTAATTGCATCACATAACGACCAAACGATCTATGATTTTGCTTGATTCCTTTTTGATGTACATTTGAATGTAACTAAAGAAGAAAAACACAAAAACAAATGATACGTAACCGTGCGATGTAATGATAACGCATATGTATTTATTGTACGTGTTGCGATTGCAAACAATTTAACAATATCTATCAATTTGCGCTCGAACTAATGCACACATACAAAAGAACAAAAATTGAATGTACATTATTATACAAATCAACTATGAATACATATTATTATATTATTGTTGAACTAATCCAGTCTCCCTATTATGATTGAACTTGTAAATATTACATCATCTATACATATAATAATTAACGTTTACGTACATAAAGAAGAAATATACTGATTCGCTGTATATTATTCTCTCTTGCGACATTTGAGTCTAAAACTACGTCGAACTATTTGTTAATAAATAAATAAACGTGAACAACAAAGATGCAACAATTGAACGCCCCACTGGGGCATAGAAAACTAAAAAGATTGCGAACATGCAAATCACACGATGAACATTGATATGAACTATTACGATGTAATATGGACCATTATTTGTTTATTATTAAAATTATTATTATATTCAAAAATCATTACATGTTATTAAATTGAAAATCCTGAAATTAATAAGATTATTAAATAAAATACACGCAACAAAATGCATCATTGATTTTATCGACCATTGTAGTGAAACAACTTGGCAACTGGTGTGTTTGATATGGTAAAAAAAGAATGTGTGCATATTTGTTAGTGAGAATTTTAAATACGTGAGATGGAAAAGGCGAATCCCGAGTGGACCCAAGTAGTGTTTGATCTAAAGTTCTCGTCAACTTCAGGGTTCCACCAGACTTTGGAAATTGATGTTTAGGTACACTGAACTTAAAGAGTAGGAAAAAATCATGTCGTGCTTAAAAATTTCCTGAATAGACTGAAAAGTTAGTTATTAAGATATTTCCCGAATAAGATTAATTTTGACAGCATGTGGAAGTAACTTCCCATAGAACTTTCTTAATATGGCCTTATCTATAAGTGATCCCTGAAAAATTAAGAAAAGCAAAGAATTCACAATAAAATCAAAAATATTTATTTGCCCAAAGTAACTAATATGAAAATTACAAAAGCATACTGTCCAAACTAAGTTCTTTCTTTAACCATGTCTATTGTTGATACTGACTCCATTCCAAACTTGGTTTATCCCTTGGCAAAACCCAGCCAAGTGGAATCTTCGACCCTTTCTCCACATTAGTGGTCACGAAAGTATCCCAGCTCTTCCTAATCCCAATAAAGTTCTCGATATCTCTCTGTGCCGCTGTTAATGCAACATAATATGGTGAAGGTGCATGTCCACTTCCAAACAACACGAAATTCCATTGCTGAGTACAATCCTTTTCTTTATTGGCCCTCACTTGCTTATTATCCTCAGTTGCATTTTGTTCCAACATCAACTTCAAACCCTGCTCCTCAATAGCGTATGTTTTTGAAGCATTTTCCCATAATTTGATTAATGTCTCTGTCGTTTTACAAAAAGCAGCGTTATCTTCAGCTGGAATCTTTTCTCCACAAGCCTTAGCCGCAGTTTCGCGAACATTTCTAAGTTTAATCAGAGATGCAATCAAAGACAACTGCTTTCTGGCATCACCCTTTTTCTTGGTAACTTCAGAGAGAACACAATCAGCGTCTCTTTTCATATTTTCCTCCGCTTTTATTCTTTCCATCTCTTCTTTCTTTGCGACTAGCCAAGAATCAATATGGGCATGATACGCCACAAGATCTTTCTGTCTTTTGATAGTTTGAAGCCTATTTTCCGATTTACGGCGTTTCTGCGTGCCGCGTTTCTTTGTTCTCTGTTTAATACTAATCTGAAGTGATTTTAATATATCTTCATTCTGAAATGGAGACATTATGATTGCTAATTCATCCTTGAGTGCTCCAATTTCAGCAGTGTGTGTTTTCCAGTCCTCAGTACTCATTGAAAAATTCTCAGCCAGAATCCTCTGAGTTTCTTGTAATTTGATTAGAATTTCATGATATTTCTGCAATCTTATTCTGGCTTCATGAATACTTAATGTTGCCTTCTTTGCATGCTTCTTTTCTTTGACAGTTTCAACTTCAATAACAGTTGATTCCAAATTTAAGTTAATCTTACCAATCTTTGATAACCAAGTCTCAGCAAACAACTCATCATCTGTTTTCGTTTCAAACACAATTGGTGTTGGTAAACTCAAATCATATTGGAAACCAGTAGGTAATATTTGAGGAGGCGGAATACTCGTGTTAAAAGGCAATGGCTGTCGCAAATTATAATAATTTGAATTTTGTCTTGGATCCTGTATTGAAGATAATCCAGCAGTAGTATTTATGGGTGGTACTGCATTATTCATATTTCTTGGTAATGGTTTAGTAGCTCTAGTGATAATAATTAATTTAATAAATGCTAAATGTTATTAAGTGGTAAGTAAAAAGCCTCTTCACTGGATTTCAGCACATGTGAGTTAGTTCACTTGGATTAGGCAACTGGGCCTTGGCTTCCTCCAAGGTAGTAAGAGCTGTTTTGAAATCCTCTGTTTCTTCAAGATCCCTTTCAGTGTTTAAAATAGATTGTAATTCTTCATAGGCTTTAGCAAGGCGTCGTTGACAATCTGGCACCATCATAATTGATTCTTGTAGAACCTCTTCTTGCTTACGAATGTCAAATTCATCTTTACCTAAAGCAGTTATATTAAGTTGCAATTATTTCAATAACCATACACCCTAATGTACAACCTAAAACGTTTTATTAAGTGAAAATTAATAAGTGTAATAGTGAAATTGTACCAACATAAAGAAGCACTTCGTGACCACACTCAACGATACTCTTCAATTTTTTAACATGATAAAACATAATAAGGTTATGTGCAGAAACATCTGGTAAGTAAAGTTTAAATATAACATAAAATATACATACCTTCTGCTTTATATCTTGCAATACGTGCTCTTTGTTGATCAGCTTCCTTTTCGTACGTTAACTTTTCTTTGGCAAGTCTGCGAACAACGCCGGTTTTGATTTTTAATGTTCGAATGCGGGGATCAGCCATTGTAAGACGGGTGGACGCGAGCGTCGTGCAGCGTAAAGTCAAATAAAATTTAAATTAACAATACCAACGGTATTGTAATAAAGTAATAATAGCAATAATCAAGTTCCCTTGACAGAAATAATCTAACAACTAGATTGCAAGAATGTGAAATGAAGCAAATTTCAAATTGTGTTTGGAGATTTATACAGCCAAGGAACAAGAGGTATGCTAATTATAAATGACTCAGCGTGTGTAAATCAAGTCATCCACGTTTATTTTTACATTTTGTACCATTCCATGGTTTCATTTACTTAATTGCAGATTGCTATCTTTTGATTAACAATTCAAAGTAAATATTGATAGTATAATCTAAAATAATTAAAATATTAACATTGGTCTTACATTATATTTGCATTGAGTAACTGTTATTCTTATTGCGATTTGCAAGCGCCAGTAGGACCATGCATAAACTGCAACAAATCTCACTGAGATATTCCACTGAAGAAAGAATTATATTGGGTAACAGGCATAGTATTTAATTTGGGATCCTTTGCTTCGGCTTTTCTTGAAAAAATATTGTAGAAAACTTTTCAATTTACCGAAAATTTAATTTGGCGCATAGTGCGTTGTCGTCAACGATATTGGAGTCCAATTGGATCATTATATTACGAGTATAAAATAAATAATAATAAGTAATAAAAGCTTATTTAAAGCGTATATTAAAAAAGTAATTCACAATAATAATAAAGTAACAACTATAGCAGATACAGTCCAAAGAAAATGGACGTTTTCAAGGATGTATCATTTGCAGCTCTCCAACTCATCGCGCAAGTTTTTACCACGTAACCGTGTCCTATACTCTGACATTGGTTGAGACATCTCAAGCATGTTCTTCTTCCTCCCTTCTCTTTTAGTTCTTGCTGGATTGCGGGGTAGTTTTTTATTATCCAATAATGGACTTCTATCTTTTTGCTCCCTTACAACTGGCGACTTAGATTCCGTTCTTTCACATACCTTCTGTTTCTTTGTTAGCTCCATTTTCTTTTGCATCTTTAGGGCATCCAACATACGTTGAACTTTATGAGAAAGATAAAGATTCTTAATATTTCCTTCCTTGTGTAGAGCAATATAAATCTTTATACATTCCTGCACAGTAGAGAAATCTTCACTTTTCCATAATATTTGCATCTTGGTCCAGAGTAATTCTCCATAAATCTCATTACAATGAAACCCTTTGGAAGTATGCAGTCTGTGATACAAATCAAACGTTTTATTAAGCTGTCTCCTAGTAGAGTTCTGTACAAAATTCTCTTCATAAACGCCAATTAACGCAGTCTCAATGTGAACCCTTTCAAGAAAAATCTTCTGAAATTCACTCGATGAACAAGGTGTGCATTGGCACTTAACATGATCAGCCTTAAGAAACAGAGGCACTCTTATGGTTTGCATTGATACAGGTGAAGAATCCCTCAGCAACATTAAATTGCCTAGTTGATTGGTCAGTTGTTCCGTTCTTTCTGTGGAATACTCAACACCCAAAATGGCATCTATATCAGCAAGGCATCCGTGGATTCTATCTACCATTCGATATAAATTCCACGACTTTCCCAACGAAAGTAATTGTCTTAAAGCCCTGAAAGGTATTATTGTACCTTCTGCAAACTTAAGCAATGATCCCGCGTACTGCAATGCTTCTCGGTGCAATCCGGACCAGTAGTGTTTCCACACAATGTGCTCTCCCAACATGAACAACCCCAACATCAACCTGGTGAGCATACCAGGCTCTATTGCTTTGATATGAGTCAGCAGCAGAGTCCATGCATGTGACGGCACCAGAAATGTGTTCACACCGTGCATCTCGTCGACTACATGCCGACATGGCAACATTTCCATCGCCCCGATGAGAAGCGCAAAATGGGCAGATGCTAAACTCCTCTCAAAATCCGGTTCAGTGTTTGGATCTATGTGGAAAGAGCCTCCAAACGCATAGAACATTTCTTGGGCAATGCGATAGCACTCTCGAAACTCTGTTAACTTATTCGAGTTTAGATAAAAGATGGCTGATTGTGCGTAAAATGGTAGTTTTATGTTAATTGGAATTAAATTCGTGGAATCATCTTTGATCAACTGAAGACACTCCGGAATCAATGTAGGATTTGTACCTGCTTCACGTCTAATGAGAAAAGTTGCTGCCTCTATTGCTTCCGCAGATCTTTTAAGTTGATTAGCAACCTCGTACGCAATTTTCCATGCATCGTCTGCATTTTGTTCAGAACAATGCAATGTCAATTCATATCCTACGTCAATCATGATATGCAGAATGAGTTCAGTTGGTTGAAAATGGTTTGTGCTACAAATTCCAATTAATGTACTCAAGCAATTGTGTAAAGGAGTTATTAATTTTTCATAGACTTTGATTTTGATATGTGAGTAATTTGTTGCAATTGGCAAATAATCCTGATCGTTAGGATTTTCATCGTCTTGATGCTCCCGTTCAATTCTAGTTATTTTGGGCAGTGTTTTAAATTGTTCACGGGCATCCCTGATGAGGCTTTTGTACAGACAATAATTATAGAAGACACTTTCAAGTGAACCTTTCGCCTTTTTTGTTCCTCGCGGTGCGGAGCGAGTTAATACAAACACATTGTAATTCAACTTTTGTAGAAATTCAAGAGACTGTGTTTGTACATACTTTAAAAACTCATTCATATCCATTAAACTCACCAGTGAATTGACACACTTTTCTATTTGCTTCCCATTTGGATAAGAGCGCTGATAATTCTCAATCTCGGCTTTATACAACTCAATCTTCTCCTCTTTCCCAATTTCATTCACACAATATAAAGTCTTTGCATAATCTGAACTTTTCTCCAGAACATCACATACAGTCTCATTTACTTTGCTGTTGTAAACTGCCAAATTCCAAATATTCCACATCTTAGCCAGAACAGTTGCTTCACTGTTGTGTAATAGAACACATAATGCGACAACGTCCATCGTTGCATTCCATCTCTTCTTAGCTACTAAACACTCAGCAAGCAAGTAAAATGAGAAGACTGTGTATTTCTCATTGATCACATGGAATTTATCACTGTAAATAAAACTGTTTCTTATTAGGAGCTCTACGAACAAGTAGTTAACATCTACTCGCTTCTTTGCAGCCATTTTTGTACACATACTGTACACTGTATGGCAAACATATTCCCAGCTTTTGTTGGTTGATTCACAACCTGCTGCTTTTAACAACTCCAAATATTTTAAAGCTTTCGTAAACAGTTGCTGCACTGCGATGTAAACATTAAAGGGCACTTCAGATGGGTCTTTAGCGAGTTCTAATATCGTTGTTATGTACTTGAATGCATCCATTTGTGTTTCTATTGCTGTTGAGATGTTTCCCTTGATGGAACAACAACACGATGTAGGCATAGATGAGCGTTTTAAAATGATGGCTTGAGACTTTGCGTGGGACATGTAAGAGAGAAGAGATTCCACTAGAGCTGGGCTAATGCTTATTTTAGCTACATTGGCTTTCAGTTGATTGTCCCTGGGTTTGATGTACTTTTGTATGTTGTTTGAGAAAAGCACAACTTGTACAAGGTAGTTTGTTATCAATTGTTGATTAAAATCATAAACTATCGATAATTTGTTCATTGGGACCATAAATAATTCGGGATTATTAAAATCAATCTTATCCAAAGTTATATAAAATTCAAGTGTGGACAAAAAGTACTTCAAAACATCCTCAAAGAATATGATTCCTTTCATTGCTGATCTTGATTTGAATTGCCTGGAGTATCCTATTAATAGATTTATGGTTTGTGACAATTTGTTTGATGATTTTGTTACTACATCTGCTGGAAATGCCCTTGTTAATATTACAAACAACATTTGAAAGTTCTTCAAAACAAACACATCAAGATTATTTTGAATTATTGAATCCAGACATAACATAGCCATTTCTTGAGCATATCTTTTTCCACACAAACCCTGTGTCATTTTCATTAATTGTGGGAGTAACATATCTTTGCTATGAAACTCTTCCACAGTAATTATATACTTCAGTATGGTGGTAACAGTCTTGGGATTTATATCAGATGTGCTTTTATGGAGTCCCCGTACAAATATCAATGACATCTTCAAAAACAAATTCCTATCATCATCCTTTAAGGCTTTGTTGAAAGGTTGTAACAAATCCTGTATTGTCAGAAAATCATCCCATGCATTCTACAAACATTGCATGCAATTAATTGTTGATATCAATTGATTAATTTTGAATTGTGTGGATTATTACCTTGGTTATTAAAAATTGGGCTATATTGCAGATGCACAACAAATAATTCTCTGGATCAGCATTCTTAACTTGTTCCTCAATATTTAAATAATTTATATACTGCAATAGATACCAGGTAGATGATTCTTTCTTCATATGTTGTACAAGTGCGACAAAAAGATTGAAACAATGTGTGCCGGAGATAGGATTTAAATTATGTTTCTTGATGTAGTTGCAACATGATTCGAATGAATCTGTTCTTGTTAATTCTAAAAGTTTGGTATAATGAATACGGCTTAACTTCTGTTCCATTTTATACACCGCAAATAACGTTTAAATACAGTTTTATTTAAAGTTTTCCTCTTGGCGCATAGAAAGTCAGTTAGAGTTCAAACTGTGAGGTTAAAAGCGTTACGCAAATGCACATGCGCCACACAATATATTTAATTGCACAAATCAAATTCAAAAAAGAAAAGTAAATTCAAGGTTTTCTGCAAAAATAGAGTAGGTCAGAAAATTGAAACATTGTCCGAGTTTCACGCAATCTTTATTACTTTTAATATAAAAGCGTATAATAACATTTCATAGACATAGTCAATAGTAATCAATAACTTAGAAATATGTTAAGAATAAATAGCTCATAAAAGTTTAGGTTGCATTTTAAGTGCTGTAATGTCCAACATTTTGTCACTTATTTCAGGCACAGAATGCGTATTTCGCGCTGTAGCTTGCTTGCTTGGTGTCTTGTTGTCTGTATTTAACAAATTATACTTCTGCATATATTGCACTGTGGCCATTGAAAAGTCAGGTCTCCTCTTGATTAAATTTGGCTGAGCTTTGACCGGCTGTTTTTGTTGGTTCTTATTAACAACCTGAGCTAATTTGTCATCTGGCAGATACTTCATCAGCAATTGTTTCACAGCAAAACTGACTTCAGTTGGTGTATATTTTCCTCTACAAGCACAAGCCAAACACTAGTAAAGTAGTTATTTTTGAATTTAAGTGATGTTACTTACAATTGAACATTATCATGTTTCATTGGGGATGCTAAATCTTTGTCTCCACATTTTGCAAGCATACAGTTGACTTGTTCCATGACATTGTTGTAAATAGTCCAACCAATATCACTCTTTGCTTCATCATCATCACTGTACATAAAAAAATATATTTAAAATTTCTTACAATAATTCCCATCAACTTACTCTGAGCTGTAATCCACCATATCCACATGTATACTGTTCTCAGGACTGGGACACCTCTCATTAACAACCACTGGATCATTTAGAGTCAAAGATAAATCAACTTTTCCCTTGCTAGTCTTCTGTGTCTCATCGAGAATTTCTGTAATTGTTGCTTTTGGTTGTTTCAAGGTGTTTGGTCCTCTAACAGACACTTCAAAACTTGTCATCACATCAATGGCAAACTTGTTTTCTTTTGGATATGCACTACTGCATGCTGGACCAGTAAGCACCTTATCAAAATGTTTGTTTTTAAATGTTTCTGTGATGGGTGGCAAACATGGTTGATTTCTTTCCTGCATCAATGTTGTCACTTGCTGTTGCAGGGTAATCAACTGTTGATTTTGTTGTTGTATAATTTGTAATAAATCTTTAACAGATGGTTCATCCAATTTTGTTGCAATTTCAGTTTCTGAATTGTCTTTCATTATATTTGTTTCAATTGCAGGTTTCATAATAGTTGATTCTACAAATGAGTCTTTTCTACTTTCCCATAGTCTTGTTGGTGTCTTAGAGTTTACTTGTGGTGTATGATGTTCTATTATACTTAAATCTAAATTTCTGTTAGGTAAATTTTCAATATACACCTTCTCAAAAGGTTTTGCTTGTAGAATGTTACCGTTAATTCCATGTCTTGGCATCTCTAGTTTCTCAGGTTGCAATTGAAGCACTGGTGATGGTATATGAAATTCCTGCTGTATTTCTCTTTGTACTAGTGATGGTCTTACTGGTAGAACATTATACCTTGGTACATGTGCAGTATTTGTTTGAGGTGCTTGTGTTTCAAACCGAACTTGTTTTCTATATAGACTCTCCTTGGAAGGCTGTACATTTTCCTTGTTTAATTGCTGCTTTGCACATTTTGTTTGTAATTGGTATTTCCAAGTATTGTAGGACATTTCAGAATGTTTCTGTTGATATTTTCCTGTATTTTGAGCAAGCATAGAAACATCAGGAACCATAGTTTGCTAAATCATAATCATTTAGATTAGATTCTTTATGACAGAATTTACATTATTTATACTTATACCAGATTGAGATTTGCCTGTCCAGAAGACATTGGAGGTTTCCTTGGCTGGTCATAAAATGAGTCCATTGTAGAGTACCAGATAAAGTAAATCTGCAGACAATTTTAAAGTTTCAACCGTCAAAGTGTTCAAAATGTGATTGGTGCGGTTAGGTTCGGTTTACTTGCCTTTGGTAGAGCCTACTTCAGAGACTACAGATGTCGACGGGTGTTGAATTGAGGAATTGGATAATGAAACACAAATTCTAAAATGTTACACTTAATTGTTGGAACTATAGGCTAAAAAAATGTAGATACTTTAGAAATAAACAATTAAATATTAACAAATATTTAAATAGATTAATTATTAAAAAGAAATTAAACAAAATTAGTTTAAATATGCATAAATTACAGTGATTTAATTGGAAATAGTTGAGTTTAGATTTAGAATTAATTTATTATATCAATAAGAATAAAATTTTGATTAAACTATGTGTTTTTGATGTTCCACTAAATGTTTTGGGATATCTTATATCCATAAGTAAAACAAAGAGAGAAATAGTGTTTTGATGTTAGTGGAACGCTCAAACGGATGTGGCCTCTAATATTGTCATTGGTAAACATTTTTAAACAGCTGAATCAAATCCATTGCAGATTTTCTAAGATTTGCAGATGTTTACAATTTTGAAGCTTCCCTTATTTTTGCAGCAATCTATGAACATGAAGAATCCATGTACTTCTAAGGTGTGAATTAAAGAGGTCTATACCTATATTAAATTTTTGATTTGTTGCCTGCCATATAGTTAATTTTTTTCAACCCAAAGTATGCGGTTTTCGTAATTTTCTCAAAACCCGCTCTCTAAAATCACAATTTGTGGGCTGTCAAATTAAACGTTGATTCATTCCGAATAAGACTCGGTTTTGAAGCATAGTGTAGGAATTTAATATATATCTCCTATGTAACAATTTCTTTAATAAGAGGCGTTAAGAAATAATTTATACTATTAAATAATAATAATATTAATTGTGCATTTTTTACATTTCTAGATTATGCTTCCAAACCTAGCCTTATTTGGCCAGTGGGCTAGACTTAAGCGAGCTGAAATAAGTCTAAGTTATTGAGCGAGTTGCTCGGTTTGTTATTGTTTACGTTTGTTTGCGCACCGATTTTAATTCGTCTCGCACCTATGCTGATCAGTTGCACCTCGCCCGTCGTACGATTTACGTGCATCTCGACGTGTTTAGCTAAGTCTATTAGAAACAAATAAGTGTGTGTCTCTCGCCTGTGAGTGTTAATTATAAGGTGCAATGTAGGATTAAGCAACACAGTTTTTATTATACTTATTGCATTTATGTAAAGTCACCGCGTGTCTAAGCAAAGTGATAAAGTTGGTCAGATCGCACATACAACGACATTAAACTACAAATTGAGCAGGTACCAATTAATCTAGAACTTACTCTTGAATGACAATCAATATGTGAAGAGTTGCGCATTCATTCTATACTATTCTACATTCTTTAAACAATTAGGAAATACGTGGAAGTCAATTTCCAAATTAAGTTCTAAAGTCGTTAAATACGTCTTAAAATTAGAGTCAAATTAGAGAGTGTCTTAGACAAGACAAGACAGTATCAAGCGAGATGCACGCGTTGTTATTGTTATTGAAGAAAATTAGTACAATGAATTTGGAATGTTTTTAGTGTTTAACGTGGCTTATTGATCATCAACTAATGCAGGATTAATCAATATGATCTACACTTAGGAATTAATCAACGTAGGATAATAAGGATAAAAATGTTTACATATATTATACATAAACACTGCGCGCGTTGCCGTCATTGTGAGTGCAACTCATTGCTTCTTCGGTTTGTTTTGCCTTTTAATTTGTAAACATGTAGGGTTACGTTTATATGACTTGTGTTAATCAAGTAGAAATATTTGAATTGTTATGTAATTATTTCAGTAATTTCCAGTATCAATGCGATCCAAGGACTACACTTCTATTTCTGAGAATGATGATGTATTTGTTCTTCGTTGATGCAGGTCATCAAGCTCAATATATCAGTTCTTTTTAGAACTAAAATAATATTTGAATAAGAAATAAGTTTGCAACTATTGTGTAGTTTTAATTATAGCATTAATTAAATTACTAAAATGTACTTAATAAAACGTTTTAATAAGTGTTATAGTGTAATTTTATCAGTATAATGGATATTAAACATCTCAACAATACGTTATATTGTATAAATATATCTGATATTCAACTCCCTTCAGCTAGGAATGTGGCTTGGTGGTGTCAGGCTTGGGGTTGTGACCCAGCGGTCCTGGGTTCGATTCCCACCACGGAGACTGGAGTTTTCCAAAAAATTCGAGTGACACCGATTTACGTTGACCAAACGGAGATCGCATAGTTCTATGTTCCAACTGCAACCAACCATATACAGTAATGTATGGTTAGAAAAGTCTAAGAAATAATAATTAAAAATGTAATAATAGATAAGTGAATGCCAAAAAGGCACAGGAGCCTCCTCGAACTTGGGGAGGCACCGGTTTTAGTTTTTGTACGCACGTGTCGTTCAAAAACAGTCCAAAACTCTCCCCGAACATTTTATCTGAATCGCACTGCTCCCGGCCCAGCCCCGCTTCTACGGTCGCGGTTTTCCTCCAGAATTCGTACTTAAATATTCTCCGATTTTCTTTAATGACAAAGAAAGATAACACCCCCACCTTTTAATGATTATTTCAACTACCTAAGGGATGGAAAAGTTAAAGAACTTATTATCATTTTTCCCGGTTAGATTTATTCAAATTTATATGTTTTACTGAGTGCACCTAATTAATGAACTACATTAAACTTGGATTCAAAAAGAACCACCCGTGGGGGGGCTTGAACCAAGGATAGCCAGCCATGACTCCCCGGCTTTAACCACTGCGCCAGTAAGAACTGTTCTCGTGTTACTAGAATATAGCTGAAATGTATAGACACAACAAATATATCGATTTGTTTATGAAGGAATAAAGATATTGATTTTTTTTCTTTAGTTTTCGATTCAGTTAAACACAGTTGTTAATACTAATTAAATCTTTTCGACTGCGCAAAAAGTGTGCAGTCATTTGGGCGTTCTAAACATATCGAAGAAACCAACGCAAAGATGAATAAGGGAAACTTATAGGAGAAAGTATCTTATTCTATAATAAAACGTTCTGGAAAATTATTCAAAAATTCTTTTGCCAATTAAAATAAAGGATGAAGTAAAATAACAAACAACAAATAAAAGTAATTGTTATCTATTTTCTTAAATAAATAAGAAACTTATACAAATTATTGGCAAATAACAATAATCAACCATATAAATATAAGCAATAGATAACAATATAGATAATTGTTTAAACAATCGAAGTTAGAATAGAATAAACAACTATTTCTCAATCATATACTATGATTAAACTATACTTGACCTTATTAAGGTGCCCACATATTGCAATTTTCTACAGCAGATTTGTATTTTTTAATGCAACACAAACGAGATTGCTGAACAGACAGTTACTTCACAAATTAATTGCGTTTCGGTTCTAATATTTATTTGTGTCCTAATCAAATACAATAACAATCAACATCATCTTTACATTGTATTTGTTTATATTTATTTCTTCTCCTGTCAAGTACCTGCTTGTAAATTATAGACGTTAGAGAGATCCAATGCATTATAATTGTTAAAATTTAAAATACTTACGTACGCTCACGTATTTGTTAATTCTACACGATTTCTGTACACGATCGTTAAGGTGTATACATCTGTCTTTTGTTATTAAATTCTTATCTCAATTAAAGGTTTCTAAAGTGAAACCGAAAGTTTCACTAAAATTCCTGTTAAAATGACCTGTTATCTAAGGTAAAAACATTCTTTTCAGAGTTGAAAAGACTGTGAAAACAAAGCTCACAAAAGGCATAATTAAAATATTTAAAATAACACCTACTAATTGACTACTAGAGGACGCTTTGTGCACCATATTTGTTGTCTGGTTCATTCCATATTTTAACCTCCAATTGCTTCTAATGTTTGTAAAAAATTAAGTATGTTTTATTGATCGCGATAGCTAAAAAGATACCGAATTCAATATGGTTTGTAAAAAAGTTTTAGTGACAGTTGGCACAACACAATTTGATAAACTTATTGATCAAGCACACAGTGATGCAATTCTCAACAAGCTCGAGTCTCTTGGGTTCAGTGAAGTAACATTCCAAGTAGGAAATGGAAAAGGCAGTATAAGAGAAAAAACACATTCCGTTCTACGCCTTAGATATGTTAAATATATTGAAGCTTTTAGCGATGAAATTAAGGCATCTGATTTGGTAATAAGCCATGCAGGTGCTGGCTCATGCTTAGAAGTTCTCAGAGCTGGCAAACCACTGATAGTAGTAATAAATGAGGATTTAATGGATAATCATCAGTTGGAACTGGCTGAACAATTAGGGTGTGACAATTATGTATATCAATGTAATCCAGTAGGATTAAAAAGTACACTTGACAAGAATCTCAAGGATCTTAAGAAATATCCAAGACCAGCTAGGCACTTGTTTAGCAATTATCTAAATAAGGCTATGGGTTTTGCATGAACATGAATGAATGAGATTATTTAATATCAAGTGTTGAGTAGAGTGTAAATCAAAGAAATAAAATTTTATAAGCTGCTCCCACCTCAATTAACTGTGAAAAAGTTATATAAATCACATTAAAGGCTTAAATAGAGTTCACTATATGTTGTACATTAATTGAATTCTTATAAATATTCCATATATTACAAAAATATTGAATGTACAGAACTTCAAGTTCCAATAAATAAGTCACAGCCATATTTACATTCAAATTCCTCCTGTTTTCTTTGAGCACACTGAATATAAGGAGGAATATGAGTGTAAAGTGTTTATTAGTCAAAGTTCCTTTCAGTAAGAATAACTAATTAGAAAACATGTATAATCTATTCAACTTCTCTTGACTTGACTTATTTAATTCATTGATAGTTGAATTTTACTTGAGCTATAAAGGCACTAAATAAGTCAGGTCTGGATAGTTGCTTTTACTGAAAACTGCTTTCTATCTTCAAACTTATTACTTATATAAGACCCTTAATAAGACTAGGTGTCACTAGTTAATCCTGTTGGCATTTCAACATGCTAAAGTCTTAGTGTTAATCAGGGTGACACCATCTTTAACCATTCGATTGATCAAAAATGCAGTATTGCGCGCATCGTCTATACCGCAATGTTGTTGCCCAACAAATTCCATCTTCAGGCTTTCCAATGCTCCACATAATCCCATGGGCTGATCCTTATAGAAGTCCATATAGGTTATACGCACATCAATCCATGCAAAAAAGTATTGCATGCGACGAATTCGTTTTCTCTGGCATTCCTTCTTCAAGCAAATACCAAGATCCCAATCAGACCAGGTGGCAAAGGTGCATTTTAGCCGTGCAGGTTGGTGCAAAGGATGGCAATCAAAGTTATATATTTTGGAGTTCTCTTCTATCCAACTATCAAATGATTTCAAGACAGTTTCAAGAGTTTCAGCATTATCCACTACAGATTGGCTGATTCCAGTCAGCTCAGTACAGAAGTCACTGAGTATTGGTTTCTCAGTTGGTTTCACATACTTTTTAAATGCAGAAACAATTTGCTGATTGGGCACATCAAGAAGAACTGCAGCAAATTCAATGATTTCATTTTGAGCATTCCGGAATTTCTCTTTCCAGCATGTTGCCTCAAAGTCCAGAACAACTAGAAAGGAATACTTATATCTTGCCAAAGTTGGCTTTTGCCTCTTCACAGTGATGGTTTCCAGTGCATCCAAAGCTCTAATTTTTACAAACAATTATGCAATATTTAGCAATCATATTTGTAATTTGTTACATAAAATTTAATAGTTCTTAAGGAACTAATTTATTTACAAAACTTACTTTGCCAAATCGCGCAGATCTGTTGAACCCATCGTTGATTTCGATAATGGGACTTGTCAATTACATCAACAAACCGCAATTAATGGCGAAATAATTGCGGCACGTGTTTTTAATGTGCATTTGACAGCTGACATTAGGGAACATAATCTATTTCAGATTTTTATTAAGCAATTCGCGATGTAACCTGAAAACACTTACTTTTACTGTCAAGAATGTGACTGTCAGACGGTCAGGAGTTGAACGGAAAATTTTGCAGCGTTTTCATTAAAACAGCTGATAATTTTCTCAACAACAAACAATTATTTAAACGTAGTGTTAAAAATGCGATTCTTAATCGATACAGAAGTCAACTAAAGTTATCTGTTTGTCAATAAACATGGGTAATGAACATTCTCAAATGTCCGGCTTTAATGTGAAGGAAAAGGCGATTGAGGTGACGGATTTCTGGTCTCATCATTCAGCGACTCTAAACGCAGGTTATTCCAATGTATCCACCGTTTCTGTGTTTATTGGGGAGCCTTTGGTGGGTGGATCATTATGGATGTCTCAAACACCATTGGAAAAATCAAGCAAAGTAAGTTGGAGGTGTGCTAAAATTATATCAATCCATTTTGATATATTTTATAGAATTTGATGCTTCATCGACATCCTTGCATTTTAAAATATATAAGTTCATGGAATAAAGGTTCCAAGTACTATCTCGCCGTTGAAAAAGTACGACCTCTTTCACATGTATTACAATCACAAACACCTCTTCAAACTTGCATTGGATTGTATTCCATTCTAAAAGGATTAGTATTTCTTCATGATAGAGCTCTAGCATCCCATAATAATGTGTGCACTGCTTCCATTTATGTAACCAAGGATGGAAATTGGAAACTGGGAGGTTTAGAGTATCTTTGTAAATTTAAAGACATAACAAGTGATTACATGAGAAAAGCAAGAACACACCGATATGAAAAAGCAGTAGATCCAAATGAAGACGGAAATTTAGGAACTGTAAGATTAGATTCAATTGATATTTATGCATTTGGAGTGTTGGTGAATGATGTTTTCAAGAATATCAGAAGTAGTATTGATGGTAAGTTAAATGTGAGTGTAATAAACAAAATATAAAGACATATATTTCAGATTCCATACCTTTAAATCAATTCTTGGAGGTATGCAAAAATGAATTGCACAATCCAGATGTCAACCATAGACCCAAACTTTCATCTCTACTGGAAGATGCTTTCTTCAATCATGATTTCATCTCAATTCATTCTTTTCTGGTAGAACTGCCATTGAAATCAGATCAGGATAAGGATGCCTTTTTTACAACGTTAATTGAACGTCTTCGCAATTTCAAACAGCAAATTGTTGCCAAACAACTTGGTGGATTACTGTTGTCCCGAATGGTTTTATTAAACAAAACTGCCCAGGCGAAAGTTATTTCAGTGATTTTAAGTTTGAAAAACATTAATGATGAGGCATTGTTTGATGCAGCAACCTTCAAAGAATACATTGTTCCTACTCTTCTGGAAATATTCTGCGTGCGTGATGCGCAGATTCGACTGCTGCTCCTAGAATATTTCAATAATTTCATAGGATGCTTTAGCAAGGAACAATTGCAATCAAAAATTTTGCCCGAGGTGCGCAGCTTTGTTTGTTATACTAATTACATTTTAATGCTTTCTTTGTAGCTTCTTTTAGGAATAAAAGACACTAACGATCATTTAGTTGCTATGACGCTACGATCTCTAGCTGATTTGGTTCCATTACTAGGTTCAGCTGTCGTTATTGGAGGCAAACGAGCAAAACTCTTCAACGATGGTCTCATTGCTCACAGGGCAAATTCCAGCGTAAGGCGTAATTCTGCTCGCAACAGTTTGCATCACATCAACCCAACAATTCCCGCAGCTCTCTCGCAGAACGAAACGGACATGCTGAGCAACAGTTCCGGTACCGAAACTCATGTCGACTTGAGTCTGAACGAACGTCCTTCTCCCGATGGTGAAGAAGGTGACACCTCGACAATTACAGATGAGGAAAATCAAGTAGATATTGACGATAGTATAAGTTCACCAAACAATGATGTGTGGGATGACTGGGATATCAACGATGCGGAGAGCAATTCTCCTCTACGAGAAAACATACCGCATGTTGATACTGAGAACAGTCTCACAAATCATACAACTTTGTCTTCAACGAGTGTAATAACATTGAATTCCGACCAAAAACATGCAGATGATGCGGTATTAGTTTTATATAACTCATTACATGTTTCAAATAGGAAAGCCGAACTTCGTGATATATCTGAATTGGACATTAAAAACGTAAAGAACGGGAATCTTGACGAGATCGATTTCTTCCAAGATATGGAGCCAATTATTAATGCCACCAGCAAATTTTTCATTAATGACGATGTTAAAGCAGAGAATGAATCTGATGGATATCTCAATCAGAGGTCAGATGATTTCTCGCAGATTACCGCAGGCAGTGTTTCATCTAATTTTGATATGAGTGTTAATGTGAATGCTGAACACCAAGAAGAAGGATGGGGTGATGATTTGGATGGTTGGGATTAATGTTTTGTAATGTTAATATATATTATGTTAAAACAATTGAGTGTGATCAATTCAGGTGGAAGCAATGCAGGTAGCTGGCAACATGTACTATCCATCAAAGTAATATCTGTAAGAGTTGTATTGAGGGTTTTTGTTTCAACCGCAAAAGTTGCAGCCCATCTCTTCATCATAATCATTCGTTTTTTACAATAATCATATTGATATTCATTATAAATCGTTTAAGTAACCAAAGAATCTGAACAAAGGGATCGCTTCCTGGGTGTGGACGTGGAGAGGGTGGGAGATGAGGAAGGGAAAAATTACACACAACTACTGACCAAAAAACAAAAGATCCTCTGTAAAAATACAACGCGTCCGAACATGAGACATGATCCCACCCTCACGTACGCACTCACTCACCACGCATTCCCGCATTAATTACATGTTACAATTAAAATGCAATCATTCCATAAAACACCTATTGCATGTCTAGCTCCGTGAGGGATCGCTACAATCCATCTAATTGCAGTCAGACTGAAAAACTATAACAATTTGTTAAGACGCAAGCGCTCACACCACCGGACAAGTACTAAATGTCGAGTACCACATTGTCATCGAGCACTCAGTCTTGCTTCACATTCACTTGCCTGCCACAATATGAAAATTTGTACCTTAGACAGTCGTGTCTAACATAAAAAGTATGTGAAAAAATCTACATAACAAATGGTCTCTGCCTGCCCTCGCATAAATTAAAAATAAATTATAACATTTATAAATTTTCAGCTTGACATCATTAGATTTACGTAGGCTTTCATTACCTGACCCTGCGCGCGCCTTCGTGATTGTTGTTGATATTTCTGTTACAAAGGAAATGCTAAAACACACTCTCGCCTTGACGCGCTCAAATCCGCTTATAAAATACATCGATGCGCGCGATGTACGCTGCTGTTGCACCCTTTTAATTTTCATCGTGTTCCGCTTAAAAGTATGACGCAAACAGTTGCACAATCAACCAAACGAAGACAACACTAAATTATAATCTCATCGATATCCAACCGCTGCTGCTAGCATCAATAAATTTATACATTAAGATTCAATCACGTGAACTCGTTCAATTAGTTAATTATCACCGTGATCATCAGCGTGAATTTCTTATGCTTTGTTGTTGATGTTGTTTGCGCAACTGTTCAAACAAATCTCATTGTTATCATCATTGTATTGAATGGACATTATCATCATTAATCAATAACTTATTTAGCAATTTACTATACAAAATTGATCCTAATACAGGAGAGATTGCTCCGTTTTCTCATCGCTTTTTGAAAGAGCTCTGCTCGTATGAATATGACTATAAGATGCCATCCAAGGGTTTAGTGATGTACTCGGGTGGTAGTCAGTCACAACATTCTTCAGATAGCTCTAAGACATATTGTCGAAGTATTTAATCAATTGGTTGTGTGCATTCTTTCATTGATATTCGATATACACATTCATGAAAGGAAAACTAAACATAGGAACTCAACGCTTGCTTAAAATATAAACATTAAATATTGAAGACAATCTGTCTTAGAGCGACGCTTGTACTAAAAATAATCATTACAAGTTACAAAGAAATTGCGTAATTTACAACAATCCTTCTTAGAGCTTATCTGCAATTCTACTGCTGGTTACAAATCGTTTCGAGTACTCATCCACCCTCAGACAGCGTTTTAACGTGAAACATTAATAATATATTTTTATACTTTATATAGTAATAATGATTTCTTGCAATTTCTGTGTACTTTTTGTTTTGTTACTGCGCGCAGCAATTGGTTGCGATCTTCGCTTAGAGTAAAATTTTAAAAATTTGGGGACAAAGACTGTCTGTGTGTTCAGTGTAATTTTGCGCGTTGTCGTAAATTTTGTTCAAGGTACACCCTTGTTTTTGTGATGTAAATTCTATGCTGTACAATATTTCAACTACACGCTGAGCTGCTCCTGTCTGGTGTTTGCTGCTGCCTACGTGACGCCGGCCTCGAGGTACCCATGGTGATGTGACCGGTTCCAAAACGAACCGTGTAAATCGTGTAAAATTGCACTCCGGGAAAATAGACGCGCGAGCCGTCACCGTCGCCTGCTAGCGTCCGGGAGAACTTCACTCGCGCGCGCGCACACAAGTTCATGATTTCGCTGCCGCGTTCTTGAATACTGATTCCTCGTCGGGCCGAGATCCTTCGTCCGTGCGCGTCCGGCGACAACAATTTAAAGTTTATACTTCCACTAACATCACTGGCTCACCGCGGGTGATTTCTTATCAGAGTCTTGGCTATTTGGGGGGCCGCCAGGCCCACCTGGGGGACCAATGCCACCAGGTCCACCTCGATCACCTACGCTAGGTCCTCCCCACGAATTCGCACCCGGCATCGGTGAGTCGGCATGGAAGCCGTGGTTATCATGGTCCAATGAGTTTGCTGCATCGTATTGCGTGTTCTCAAGCCGCGTGATCAGTCGTTCGTCTTCGTCGCCAAACTCGCCGCCCATCAATGATGGTTCACCCACGACCATTACGTCCTAAATAAAGAAATCAAACATAAATTGTGCCCCAGAACTGGTGTAGATCGTTATGATATAGCAAAACGTACTTGTGATGCTAAAGAAAAGTTGGGTCCAGGCGATCGTTTTTTGTTTGGCGCTGGCGGCGCACTGTTCGCAGCCCCGCCCGAGTTGGAACCCTTGCGTTTTCGTCTTTTGTTAGGCGGTCGTTGTGATTCTAAAAACATTACAAAAGCATTAGTGATATCCTCCAACAAATCACCAGACGACATCAAACACTAGTGCGCTTAACACATTCGCTTTTTTGACATTCTCTTGATCGTCGGCGCAATTCCGCAACGCAACAATCATGATAGAAATGACTCATGATTCTTTTGGTTTGAATTTAATTTAACACGTTGAAGTGTCATTGCGTCGACGAACCGTCGCTGGCGGAGTGCATTATAAAATGGGTACCTCTCTTACCCGGCGGGGCAACCATCCTCTGCCACTTTTGAAACAGCGTCGTCTTCAGACAGTCCCGTGGACTTAGCGCGTATGCTTTATGTCGTGACATCAGCTCTTGCATAGGTTCTAATATTACACATAGCTGAAAATGTAAAAATTAACTTAGAAAATGCTACGATTCAAGTGCAACCAAAAAGATAAAATACAAATACTCACCCTAAGATAATTTAATGTTGAATTCGTGATGCCCTGTCGCGTGATGTTCTTGGAAAGCGGCTCCAGCATCTCCTGCGAAGAATGCATCCCGACCACGGAGCGCGGTATCAGTTCACGGTGTGCGCGAACATTGAACAACCACGACTTTATCCGCATCAGGTCGTCGAATGTGAACTCCAATATGAGGCGACCTTCTGTACACACCTAAAATTGACCAAAATCATTTATAAATCAACTTTCTGCTCCTCCCTTAGAAACTGTACTAAATTATAAACGAGTTTATTTTACCGTGGCAAACAGTGGTTTCCCGTGATGCGTTATCATGGTGCATAGATCACAGTCGAGTGTAATACTAGTATTATGGAAGGATTCTTTCGGGTGCTTCATATTGTAGTACAATTCCGTTACGCCTCCCTCAAATATGCTTCGGAAGTACCTCGGTATCAAAGTCCTTCCTATTGCTACAAATAGAAGACAGATGTTAGCAACACGCTACCAAAATTTTAAAAAAATAAATCAAGCATTCACATCCCTATTCACTTGACTTTAGTTATTAATAGATAACTCACTATATCTTTTAGGTCCATCTTCTAAACAAAACGCTAACGTCAGGGAGGCGTCATCCTCGAAGAACTCAGTGGCAAAAGAGTCCCACCACAGATTATCACACTCCTAAATCACACAACAATCCTCAAACAATCAATACAGGAACTTTACGAACGTCTATGAATAAGACGTCATATAAAAAATGCAAGTTGCGATGATAATTACATTGTTTGCGCTCACCTCAGTCCTCTGCTGTAGCCGCTTGTTGAGTTCGTAGATACGGTAATCCGGCTGACCAAAGTATGGCGTCGGTCTTCTGGGCACTTGCAGCGATCTGCAAATAAACAAACACTGTTTAAATTATGTCGTTAAAGAAGCTATAGTCCAGTTTATTTCTTGCATCCTAAAACTACGAAATAATTGAGCTTAACTAATATTATGGCATCATGCTTCAATGCTTGACCGATGACGGTCAGTTGACCATCCCATTCAACTTGTCCGCATCTACGCAAAGACTGAGAAAGGATTAGGATCAAGAATCAACAGGTCGGCCCACTGTGCACTTCCTTTGCCTTGCCTTTCAATGTCGCATGCGGAAGTGGACAAAGAGAAATGCCACATGCTTCGAATACTCAGCTCAAACTCCAATGATTTCATTATTAGGCAATGCATAGAAATAAGTGTGCGAGTCAAACCTTTGATGAAACCTGAAATGTGTACACAAATTAATTCCAACACGTGTTGCGTGTCATTATTTAGAATAATCTAAAATTACATCGTCGCTTTGTAAATGTTTACGCTACGCATTCACCGACGTGCATTGAAAAATGCTGAAAGCCGACGACATTGCGTGACTAGACGAGCCTAGAATCTGATGATATATTTTAATCGGATTATAAAATTACTTGCAATTAGCATACGTAATCAATTCCCAGGTGAGCAAAATCACGCCTACTATATTAATCTGTGTATACTACTAGCTACTTATAAATATAAGTAGCATACGAATGCAATTTTTCCATTGTTTTCCTTCTGTTGATTTTAATATTTATCTTCCTGACAATGTATTTCATTTATTTATATAATGAATGTTTATTGTTTACCTAAAATATGGATTGCCAAACGGAGAACAATAGAATGGATCCCCGCCAACACCAGCCAACATGGGCACCGGACACATCGGGTGCGGACCCATGAGTTGTGGTTGCAAATGCAAATGCGGATGCCTGAGCCCGCTGTCGCTGCTGCCACCCCCAAACCGGCCGGTGGCACCAGCACCACCAAACACGGGTGGTGGGCAGCCACTTGCCCTCGCCGCCGCTGCGGCAGCAGCAGCCGGACCTTGCAACCGCACGGGCATATATTTACACCGCCGCGTGTTTGATAACTTTTGATTTACGACTCAGCAAGAAAGAAACTTTGCCTCCTGGTCGCACCACTGTCACGCACCAAGTTACCACACGCGTAAGCACGCTTTTGTTACTTTGTGTTTTGTTTTAACGTGTTCATAACTATGGTGATGACACCAAACTATCCTAATCGATGATGATTAAAATCGATTCGTTTTTGTCAACCTATTATCAGGCTGCACCATCAGTCTACTACTTTTATCGTACAAATAATAGCAAGTAATTTATCATTTTCACGTGTGAATTGCAAATCCGGTCTTTGTAGACTTCTTCCAGAAGATTTTCCCGCTAGTTGCGCGCGCATTGCAGCAATCATCTGTTTTTTGAAAACACCGCGTGCGCCACACTGCCCCCGATCGCGCGAATTTATTCCCCGCTGCTGTCGGCGCCATTGGCAGCGGCGGCCACACGCATCATACGCAACGCGTTTGAACGAAGCACGCTCGCGACGAGTACTGAGCCAGAACGAGCGCACTGACGCTATGTTCCTGCCGGCCCCCGCACATGCACGCATACGCGCCGGTACATGAACACGACGAGCGCACAGATACACTGGGAGGCGGCAGGCACAGGCCGCGGGCGGCATATTCCGGGCTCGATATTGATCACGGCCGCGTACAACGTTGGAAGGCCGCGTGAAACAGAGATGGTGCGATGGCCGAATATGTGGAGGCAGCAAGAGCCAGAGCGGGATGTGGAGAATGTTACCCGGTGTTGTTGCCGGTCAACGTTGCACTCCACAGCCGAGCCGAGGGCTAGGACTGGGTTCAAATTCTGGATCAAGTCTGATTGCAATCTAGGACCAGCAGATAGATATCCGCAAAGAAGAATCCCACAAGTTACCAATTAGAACATAAATATCCTACCAAAATTCACCACATTTAAATACCCATCGCACCAAAACACCTCACAAATTATCATTCCTGAAATTCATGATACACTCTATATAATTCACCCTCAATGCATTGAGTTACATTACATGCCCCTGCGGTCATGCGGTCTAAGCCGTATGCAGTTCGCCGCGCACTAGGCTTCAACCACCACCAAACTCTAGTAACCTGCTAGTTTCCGCCACTTATCTAGAAGAATTCGCCAATTGGCCGTGACCTTGACATCTTTACCGAAGTTTTCCTACGTGTCACCTGCAGTAAATTGAGAAGTGAGCAGCGCCGCGGGATTATTATTGCGATGATATTTTAAAATTTAATTTATGAGATAGCGACTGGTGCTGTTGGAGTGCCTTGGTAGTGGTGCTAGAAGCGTCTACTAGTTGCACGTCGTTGCACGCCACTGCACCGCAATGCACTTTTGTACCCGTTGACGTTCACTACCCAATGATGATTAAATTCGCGTGTTATGACATTCGCATTAGCCGCGAGCACGAGAATAATTAATAACCCGATAATCAATCAATTCTCACCCGACCATAGTTCTCCTCCCATATGCCCTAATACCTAAACGTACCTACTCAAATATATAAAACATAATTTAGAAAACAGGACAAATCAAGGACAGATAATCCACACGCAATAAGGTATTGCTTGAACAATTCAGAGTCACGAATTCAAAAAAAGTTAGGAATCCCCAGACAAGCACATCATTCCATTGTACGTTTTGTTGCATACGCACAACAAACATTATCGATTGTATCCGTTTTTGGGGTCATGTGTGCTTTTTAGCAGAACAGCGTGTGGGCCCCATAGAATGGCAGTGTGCAGTGTACACGCAGAAAATGAAAACTAGCCGACAAAGGCGCGCCATGCCGCCGCCGTTTCCATCACCGTCTCCACTCACGCGCCTGCCACCTCCCGGCGAATGATTGATTGATTAGTCGATGTCGGCGCCGTGCAACTCTTCCACATTTCTACGGCGACAACAATACACGTGTAGAAACTTTCATTCAACGATAATTTTTCTTTTACCAACATCAACAATGCAAACAACAAACGCTAGTAAAATATTCTACTAATGTTATTGAAAAATGCAATTTGTTTTAGAAATTAGCCTTTTAAATTGAGAACTCCCTTTCAATAAGTTATTGGAAGAGTGTGACAGTTCCGTGATAGATGTGAGATGGAATGTCAAGTTAATTTCTTCTTCATATCAATATCCCTACAAGTGCTTCTCTTGGCGCGCGGAGCGCAGCAGTGGACAATGTATGTTTTCGAGTCAGTAACCCGTCCTTGAGACGCCACCGCGAGTATAATTAATGTGCTTATGCCGCCCATACAGCTTATCCACCTCTAGTGATCATCTCTGCATTGAGAGATAAGATGCACATCTTTCTTGTCCACTACATTCAATCAAAGACAATTCCTCCTAATATCAAATCTAATACTATCTCCTTAAAATATTTCTGGCTAAAAACCGTTTTGAAACAGATAATTCCCTGCCAAATCCCTGCTGTATTTAAATCATGCGCGAACAAATTCAATCTATATGAAGAATGGCGATAAATGAATAAGTGTATTGCTTTCATGAAAGCACAATAAGCAGCAGATTACGACTGATATCGTGATGCTTCACACCACACAACAGCAGAGAATGAAGAAGAACTCGGGTTCAGTCAGGACGCGAAAGAAACAGGTTCTTGCGGTTGTAGATGACTGAAGCGAAGGAACGAAACCTGCGACCACCTCGCCAAGAACAGACTTGAGTCAACAACAATCGACCAATATGACAATGATGTAAAACAATACAGCAATAACATTCAAATAACAACCCGGGAGTAAATAAATCATAATTCCACACTGAGAATGCACGCACTATACACTTCTGCATTGAATATTATTTTTTAAAACATTCCTCAAACATTTTCTCATTTCCATGATACTTTCGCATTTAGCGAGCCTCGCAACACAATTTTGTTCCCTTATTCCCGTATTTTTTCGCGCTCCCGTTTTACATCTTTTTACTCCTGGTGCTTGATTTTTCCCCAAGCCCGTGCTCGCTTCTTTTTTGCGTTTCACGTTTTTTGCGCTAGGAAAAAAAAACATCAACGGCACACCTCCATTCGCATACATCCACAAGCAAGAGGTCTACGTACACAGCTTCTATGCGCTGGCGCTTCCTGTGTGCTCGTGAGCTCACGAAGAGAATTCTAGCACCGGCTTCGACTCGGTTGGTAGCTGGCGGCGTGGCGCGAGGCGGAGGACGCGGATAATAAAATTGGAGTAAAAAAAAGCGCCGGGAGCGCAGAGAGCGTTGCCGAGGCAACCGTAACACGCGCGTCTGCACAGGTAGGTAGGTACACACTGGTGCAGATACTCCCAGGTAGAGTAGTACAGGTGAGTGCAAAACTAACCAGACAAGAAGACACAAGCCCCGAAACGAACGAATCATGCACGACGCCAAACACATCGACATAGAAGGGTAGTGGAGCAAAGCAGAATAGGTAGTACCCCTACTCCTACCTCCCTCATAGTACCAATGCCATATCCGCCTACACAACTACACTTTATAGGAAATTAAAAATAATTAAACATTCAACTGTGCGTAAAAGTCTTACATTCAACAAGTTAATCCTGATTAATATTCAGCTAACGTTAATATTTAGGTTGCGTAACTAATTAACCCTCATAAAATATAATACCTTTGGAAGTTATTAATGAAAAAGTATAATAATGTTGTTTGCATTGCCGTATCCGTTATACTCGTAACTGCTTACTTAAAAAGTTACCGTTTGCGTGCGAGTTTGTACTCGCATTTGGCAGGACGCTGGACAATGAGGACAAAAGCTAATTGAATCGCGGCGACGCGTCCGCATTTGTTCACGTTGTCCGCGTGCGCGCGTCGACAAATTGCTTAACGAGCCGAGGCGGCAAGCGCCGATATCCCAGTAGCAATGAGGATGCCTGTCGACGGCTTCCAGGAGGCAGCAGTAGTTGCCAAACTCGGCGGTGTGGCTGAAGAGTGAAATTATCACTGATCATGAAAAGAATTAAGTATGATGGAATCGTTAAAAATTAACCTTCTAACTAAATTATTATAATTTAAATGAAATAATAATTTAGATAATGCCCTCCTAAAATTTATACATTTATTTATATCATAAAAATGCTTGAAACCACCAAAATACAATTGTAGAGGGTAAAACCTTAAACAATTCGCTACACATGTTCCACTTCTTCCTACATGCAACACGACAAAACTTCTATTTTCCGGAATATTAGTCCAAAAAAGTTAGGCACTTCTCAAACAGTGCACAGTCAAACTTTTTCACTTTTCCCACTTCCCTTCAACCTCCGGTCCCCCTTTGGTCAGCTTTGCCCAACTCGTAGATAAAACAAGTTAACAGAGAAATAATTTTTCCAGACAAAAACATGTCTGCCCTCCATTCGTCACTACTTTTCTTATCTGAAACAGAGTCACCTCAAATTTAATCGTGACCGTGGTCTAGAATTTAGACCAGACCTCCAAAGGTAAAACAGTAGATACCGCCAAGCACGCTCACCGAGCCAGCCATAGAGAATCATTTTACTACTAGCCAGAGAACAAGAAGAGTCAAGTTTAATGGTGATTTATAGTCGACACATTAGACACACTCGGCTGGCTTTTGAAGCCTTCTTGCATCGACACACCAGCAGCAGCGCCAGCGCATCCAAAGGCACGCACGTGGAATGTGAAAATCGTTAAAATTCCCTTGAATTCATTTTTTCATCAAACGGGTGAAGAAACAAGGGGAAAGCAAGAACACAAAATCACGAAGACGTACGTAAGCAGAGATACAAACAACAAAAATTGAATAATAACAGAAAATAAAAGAGCAAGTTAATTGAAGAAGACGAAAATCAATAGCGATGGAATTTTTGTTTCAAGTCGACTTGATTTATACAAGTAGCTGCAGAATCGACATACGTCGAGGTAGTCATCAAGCAAACTGTACGGGAATGCACAGGCATACGTGCAATGTGCCCATGCTGGCCAAGACCTCGAAGGGAACTCTTTCTTTGCGACGGCCGCGACTTGACTCGCTCGACGAGTTTACGCGCTCGAAGTCGCGGCAGCCGGCCAGAACGGTCGATCACACCAGCAGAGCCGCCAACCAAACACAACTTAAGAAGAACAAGCGAAGAAGTAGTCGACCGACGGTGGTAACAAAATCACCGCAAGCCATCCAGCAACAAACACACCAGCAGTAGTAAAGTAGTAGAGTGGCTACAATTCACGAAGAACTAACGGCAACAAGACGCTGCGATAGAAATAAAAGAGCAACGAATCTAGAAATCAAACCAAACAAAGACTACGGAAGCGAAAATATAAAATACGAAATAATCTCAAATAATAGATTCAGCCAAGAGAGACGACAAAAGCGAACATTGAGCGTACTTTCACGAGGAAATAAATTAAATAGACCAGTTCAAAAATTAATTTCATTTCATTTTTAGAAATTTATGCTGGAAACTCGGTTCCCATGGCGCTTCGTTTCTGCCTGGTTGCCGGCGTTCGCTACCGCCGCCGCCAGCCAAACAGCATTAAAGAAGAACTACCACTCCAACGGCGCTTTGCCGGCTACGCCACCGTCGGCAAAATCAATCCCCGCCTCCCAACCCCAACGCACAATTATACTCTTACACATCCAGTCAGCATATCGCCATTCACATACAAGTGCAGAATAGTGCAATATGCAGCGAAAACCAACAAATTCAAGTGCATTAAAAAAGAAATGCAAGAAACGTCAAGAAAGTCAACATTATGCCTAATAACACGTGCGACTATGTGGCAATGAATGCACGAGGGCGGCCGTAGAGGTTGAGTCGGCGTCGATCTATGAAACACCGCAGCAAATTAAGATCGCGCTCTCGGATCGATACTGGATCAAACCCACAAATATACTCACTAAACACACACCAACATTGGCATAAACAAACGACTTTATACATTCACATGCTTCCACAAAATAGAAAACCTATAAAAGTTATAAATAGTACGGCTGGTGGAAAATGATCCAGTGGTTTGCCCAACGTCTCAAAACATCACGCAACACAAATGTTAAATGTTAACATAATGAGCAAAGTACAAATCCAAATATACTGAACTGTTCCACTCATGGGGATCCCATGATCGAGTTACAAATCTTAATTAATTAATCAGTCAAATGTAATCACCCGTTACATCAATTTTTACTTCGCACCCGCTTTGAAGCTCTGAAAAGATCAGTACTCGGTGCGCGCGTGACATCTCGCATTAATACACATCAAAACACATTAGTACATTAGCGCTGTATGTTACGCTAGCTTGTCTCGTCAATGAAATCGAATTTCCCCTTCACCCCTTTAAATAAAGAGCGGTACTCGACCGAATGTGACGAGATTATTACATCAGCACCTTGTGCTGTTGTAAAACGAACAAAGTACATCACACAATGTACGATCGTGTGATGTGTTTTTACGCATGTATGACTGGATGGTTTGATTCATCCCCTATGCGTATTCCGAAAATCGCACATGTGCATAACAACGATGACTAAGAACAGCAGGACAATATCTGACATCGATGACGGGTTAAAAAAATGATTATTGAGTGAATTGACAAAACCATACTTCATCGAGAACAATCCATCGGCTACTTGAAAAAATGGAACGCAACTAAGTGTAATTAGTCCATCTCGGAAGCTTTTCAGAATCAGTACACCCAGTATGTTAATAGAAATGGGGACACAGGGCACGTCTACTGGGCGCAAGATACGAGATGATGAAACCCCATAGGGTAGCCTTACGCGGCCAGAGAGGCTTCTATTCTCATCTCAAACTGCTGCCACCCTGTATATTGCTCTCCGCTTCCCGCTCGCACTCAGCCAGCCGAGTGAACGTACGTATTCTTTCATAATTTGCTGTTCTCGCCCACACCACAGTCACCGCCACCACTACCACCCCTAAACGCAAGGCCGAGAGCAGATATTACGAGGGTGGCGGCGACTGCGGGGCTGGCGCGGCAGTGAAACCTAAAGGCGAAGAGCCCATTCAAACCGGCGCGAGACTGATATACACGTGTAGAGCAGACAAAGACGACCGATGCTCATCTACCCTCGTGTAGCGCGCACCCCCAGCGAGTGTTCCCTCAGCGGTAATCCCCGTTTGGCGGCAAGGCGGTGTTGAGACGAGAGAGACAAATCTTATTGGGAGCGTGGGACTGAGAAGGAAGTAGGGCACAAGGGAGCAACGCGAAATGGAATGAGTTGCTTGGGGAGTGGGTTTGTAAGGGTAGACGCATACAAACAGACCATACATGCACCGACGTAGACGCACACAGCCGTATAGAGGGGATGTTTCCACCTTCAACTCTACACCCTCGTAGTATATCGCGCCCTCAGAGCCGGCAACCGGCCGCCATCTCCCAGTCCCCTTTCCAGTGGTGCTCGTGGACCCCTCTGCTCTACCCCGCACTAGTGGTCCGCCACCAAAAGCGCGTCTCTCTTTTGCTCTCCCGCACCGTAGACATTCTTTGAGACTGCTCGCAGCGTAGTCTTGGGCATTGTAAGAGGGAAAACATTTTATTTATCATCTGTCATTGCCTTTGCATGCACACCGAGTTATTTTAGTTTATCACTTTACTGACCTACATTCCAAGGATGCACCACCAAACAACATACATATTGCAGAAACCAGGCGAGTTAGAAATGCAAACAGGGCAATAAAGACCTGAACATTGTTTACCACTGCGCTGGAAGAGGCAAGGAATGCGCAATTGATGAGACTGAAAGTAGTTAGAAATGCAGGCATTCAACGCCATTCATTTGAGATGTCAGGAAGATATACAGACATGTAGATGCGAAGATGAGAAGTCAACTGAACGGGTGGAAAACGCACGCGCCAGTGATACATGATGCAATTAACGTGACAATTAATCGTGCGATATCACCTGCTAACGCTGCTGGGAGAAACGATCTATTTGGTGGTATGTGATACCAACTGATACACAAATGTGGAATTAATTACGGCGATCAATTTAATTTGCATTTCAATTCGACTACTTAAGAAGGAAATTTAATTCATGTCAAGCAATTTATCAATAAAGTAACAGTACGAAAACCAAAAATGTAATCTACCTAACTGAATAATAAAATAGTAAAGACGCTAAATCATTGCTGATGTAAAAAAAAAAAAACGAGGAAATGCTTAAATCACCAGCATGTAGTAAACTAATCTTATTTGGATATATTCTCACACTTTGCACTCAAAAAAAGCTCGATCAATTAAAGGCATAATTATCAATTAGCCGCAACACCAACTGTAGTCGTGCGTTCAATTGGCTACAGTCAATATATTCACCGCTCAACACCCAATCGATTGCATTTAATCGCTTTATTCTCTTTATAGTGCAAATTAACTACAAACATCCTATCCTATCGACTTGATTGAAATTAATTAACATCTACATCACAAACTTCAGTCACTCGTATATCTATCGTATTCGTACCTGCATACACAGCTCTACATCCCTCTTGACCACTTCGACACATCTCTCCTTCGCTCGCCTGGCATGTCGTCGTCTTGGTTCTCGACGCGTGTAAATTACCAAATCTATCAATGCAACTTTTTTGTGCCGCGCTGGATGCTAAGTGTTTTCCTCGCGTTTTTCAGCTGTTCGCGTGCCTTTTAAAGATGGATCACGATTGCAAACCTGACATTCAATGAATGAATGCGCGCAACTTGCTTGCGGCCTGTGGCGAGCGAGTGGTGCCGATTCAATTCCACTCGATCCGTAAACGTAATCGTAATGGAGCGTAGTGGCGTTTTTTGGTTGTTGCTTTATTTTATTGGAGCGTCGTGCACGGCGAGCAACATGTGGATTGTGGATGCGGATGCCGATGCATTGGAATAGATCGAGATCTTGATTCGCGCGCGCCGCCAGTGGAGAAGGTGAGGTGATGGACGCGATAGTTTCGATTCAATTAGAAAACGCGTGATTTGATCGTTGTTTTTTTTTTCACGTTCCGTGTCGTTTGCGGTAAATAATTCGAGAAAAAAGCTACAGAACTGTGATGAATAAGTCATTGGATTCTTTTACAAGAGATTATTAACTTATTCCTTCAGACCAATCTCACAAATATTAATCGAAAACCAATTAATAACATCAGCTAATTTTAATCACAACTCCACACTAATCTACAAATCTCCTATTCTAAAATTTCTTGCCGTCTTAGTACTCTTCTCTCAAATTTCTTTTTTTTTTTCAGCTTTGTATGTATGAACGCGATTTCTTTCGTGGGTGCGCGCGACTGGCGCCCCCGCCGCAGCCATCCCCCTTATCGCCGGTCGATACTCCGGTCGGTCGCGGCGCGTCGTGCGGTCCCGGCTACTCCTACAAACCCCGAACAACTTTGCCACCCGCTGCCAACGAGTTTCTAGCAACTGAAAACGCACCGAAGCATACCACCACCAGCCTCGATGCACAATTCTCAACTCCGTCCCAATCCTAATGAATTAATATCTATTACAAATAGAGAACACGAAAGCTAAACCATCTACCGACTATGCACTCATAGGAATAATTCATTATCGTTAATAAAGCCAACAATAAAAAAATGAGAAAGCGCAATTCATTCGAAAATCTTCGGCAAACATCAGATAACAAGATAAGCGTGCAATCTAATCAACTGCATGTACGCATGTTCCCTTATTATCACAAAAGGAACAGATAATTAATTTCCACTGTAATTGCAATCGATTATGTAAAGATGAAAGCGTAGACGGGTAGTATTTGTTTCGGTGATTTGGTGCTTTGAGCAAAATATTAGCGCACCCACACTTGCCGCCAAGTATCTATTTTTCTTTATAATAATCTATCTGATGTAGATAAAGTTAATCTCAATATAAATCCAAAACTTACAACCTTCTAGTTGTTGCAGTAGTGAGTAGATGAGGGCATTTATTGAAACCAGTTTGTTAGTTTTATGGCACACTGGCCTTTCGAGTAAGGGCTAAAACCAACGTTAAATCGGTTTTACTTGGAATTCGGCATATTGTGAAACCCACGTCTATAATACCAAGACCCTTCCTTCACAAAAGCCTTTCACAACCAACGTTTATTTTTGCATTATATTAAACATCTTACTTTCCAACAATAGGTGGTAGTGTTAATAAACGTAGTAAAGAGACATTCGTAAACTCACCCCTGATCCATTCTATCGACTGCATTGGGCCCGGGTCCCATTTGTCCTGGCATCATTCCATGCCCGGGTCCCATAGGTCCTGACATCGGATGTCCAGGTCCAGGCCCAAACGGTGATCCCGGCGGCATTCCAAACCCACCGGGACCACCGAAAGGCTGCCCCGGCGATGCAAAGTGCGGATTACCCCCTGGTCCACCTGGTCCCGGTCCACCGACAAATGGCGGGCCTGACGAGCCTGGTCTTCCGTACGGCGGCCCGCCCGCAGACGGTGAACCAAACGGCCCAGGCCCCGGACCATTGTAAGGCGGTCCAGCGCTGTTTGGCTGAGGTGGAAAACCGGCATTGCCGACGCTCTGCGGCCCCGGACCAGGACCCGGCGTCGAAGAACCGGAAGGTGCTGGTGATGCGGTGTACTGAGGTGTCGTAGATCCAGGAGGAGGTCCGCCCGCGTACGGCGGCGCCCCGGCCGGTGATCCGGCACCCGCGGGTGGGCCTTGAAACGGCGACGGACCCTGGAAGCCGCCTGCGCCCGGCCCCGAGAAAGAGTTCGAATTGGGCGCAAAGTTCTGCCCTTCCGAGCCGGGCGGCGGTCCCTTCCAGTTGGTGGCAGGGTCCTCCAGCGTGACTGGGAGCGTGATGGGGGGCGCTACGCGGCGGCTAAGGCCTGCAGCAAACAAACAGATTCCGAATTATAACACCGCCCGCTAAAAAGCATAAGAAAACAGTAAAAATCGACAGAGGCGAGTAACATGTCAATCTCAAGGTTATTATACATTTTATTTGCCTGAGTTTCGGGCCGACTCCCCATTTTATTGCGGCCTGCCCGCGTCGTCAGCCTGTGTGTTTACTGAACGAAACAAACGACCATCGCAAGCAAGGACAAATTCAACCAACCAACAACAAAGTCCGTAATATTACTTGTCTAGCACACACAACAAATGACATTCTTTCGGCACATACATGCATTCAGAAAGCTGCCGTTACACACAAAACGTAGACCCGGAGTCGCGACTGGATTCTTACTACTCACACCAACCACGATTCACTGATAGTAGCGCGATAACAGGCGCGTGTATTAACAACGCAAGGTCCCGGCGATTCTCCACAAACGTCAACTCAATACATACCTAACAAGCGCGCTGACAGAATAAATACTCAATGACAATAATCATTTCAATATAAAGAAAAATGATCCTTGCGTGGAAAAAAATACACACAATGAGAATAACACAATGTTGTTTTAAAACCAGTGGCGCACACGAGCGAAAATGTAACGAAGTGTCCGGATGTTATATTTGTGTAGTTGTTTGTTGCTTGCGTGTGTATCATGTGTGTGAGTAGGTAAACAAGCGAAAGACCCGAAGAGGTTAGGTAGCCGGCTGGAGCCGGTCCTCGATCGTTCAGAAATTGAAACCGAATTCTGCCTTCAGCATACAGTCTTCGGTTTGTTTCGCAGTCAAATGCGCACCAAAAACAAACTCTACATGCACCACCATATCTTTCCATCAGTACTTGTTGCCGAAATCACACGCAAGCAGAAACAAATGTTACTCAATCAAGAAGCTGCGTAAACTCATGGATTAGTAGTAGTTGTGGCAATGACTAAAATTACATTTATTTTTTCGTTGTCCGGCACGACCTTGTCTCATGCTGGCGCTGCGTTGCGGCTCACGCTCGCGTGCCGCGGAAACCGTTCGCGATCGGCAGTCCGCACGGCGACGGGTTCATGCTTCCAGGAGGAGCGGCAGCGGTGGCGGCGAGCTGGCTTTCGTCGGCTCGCAGCGGCCGACTGGTGGTGGACGCTAGGCGACGCGTTGCATGTGTACATGTTTCACCACGCGTCGCCGCCGACGTCGCACGCGCGACACATGTGCGAATGATAGAGGCACTCACAGAACAACACAAGAAGCATTTATTATCACACTGCACGTTTGTATCACACACGTTGTGCTCCCACACTCCAGACACTATAAAAATTTAAACTCGCGGTACTTGTCCACCAACCGCGCGTTGGACGGGACGCCGAGACCGAAATGCCCTTTGTAGGTTAGCAGTTAGTGAGCGCGGCGTAGCGCGTTGACGAACGTTGCGACGACCCCACGGCGAAGGTGTGCGTGCGACGTGCGGCCGCTCTCGGTACGCGTCCTTCCGTAGCTGCTGTGACGCGCCGCGCTAGTAAACACCGCCGCGCTGCGCTGCCAATGGCGCATGTTTGCTTTCGGCCATCTTTGTAAGCGCGGTGCGCGCACACGGCGGCGTCGCGGCTCTCAACACGCAGCGCGCTGTCTTACCGACGAGTAACGCTGCCTTCTCACGCACATTCATTCAAACAAATAATTTACACACAAGAGTAATTATCAAACCCATTAAATAATCTACATTAAAGAATGTTTATTTATATAACCGCATTTTGGTTCCATACGAACTAAAAGAACAAAATAGTGTTTTGTTTTTCTACTGTTATTTTGCCCACCTTCGTGCTAGCAACAATATTCATCCTCATAGGGTCAACTGAACTTCTTCTTCGGTCGTCCCCGAGTTCGGCGGACACCAGTATATCCATACTCGGCCGACATATTCATTCAAAAGTTGTCTGTGCTGTTCAATACGTGAAACTTTTTACCGGTAACCAAATTCAAAGCAGTCGATACTGACGATCGCCGCCGAACAACGGACCAATCGCTCAGTGAAATTGCAGTCGCAAAGCGCATGCAGCGGAGCGTCTCGAACACACACGACTAAGCGCGTTCAAGTGTAGACCGAAGGTCGCCGACACGACCCGAATCTGCACCACATACACATTCAAACACACGTCCGCCATAAAACAGCAGCCACTGGCGATAATCCACCCGAAAAATACCGTTTTGCGATTTTTTTCAACTAACGGCGCATAGAAAAGGCAACTGACACGATATGCAGGTAGTATCTTGTGGCGTCAACGGAATGATCGTGTTTTATGAGCTCTGAGATAGAAACTGCAGCTGCGACCCCGTCAAAACAAAATTTGTTTTCAGCAGTACTCGCGATTCGGCTATCAGCGCGATGATAGTTCTCGCGCTCCGCTCTACCTGCACCCATCTCTATCCCGCTTCACCCTTGCATAATCCCGTTCTTCCGGCTCTCCCTTCCGCACGCCGATCGCAGGCGGCGGCACACTCAGCATGCGTGCTGCATTTTTTCCCCGTCACCCGCGCCGTCATGAACTCACTCAGCGTGGTAGTTGACAGTGTCACCCTAAAAATCAATAAGTTCGCCGCCCCGCGCCGACTCCACCGCGCGCTCATTCAGCATTGCGATTATCGTCGCGTTCACACGGGCGCACGCATGCAATGCATGGCATGAGCGAGATGCGAAGGGCATGCAACGCGTGCTGAACCGAGATGGCATTGGTAAAGGTGGGAGGAATTGAAGTGCAATGGGCCACTTGCACTCAACGCACACATACGCAACCGGCGGCGTACGCATGCAAATGTTAAAAAACGCGAATGCGAAATAGCGAACAAACGTTGTATGCGCGAAAATTAAGCTGAGGTCATGTGTGCGAGTGTGCGTAGAGTGCGAGCGACTGGAACGTGTCGTACGACTGTCGCACCTTTGCCCGACCGTACTGAGAGCTCGATACAGAGCCTTACAGCGAATAAATAAATATTTAAAACTCATACAATCAATTACAATGATATGAGAGAAGAAAAACTTGCAAAACTTATTTTGATTGGCAGTGGATTTTTCATGGATTTAGTTTGTAACATCCAATATATACGAAAAACTGACGAAGGGACAACCCAAAAACTTCCTCATACCCTTCAGCTCTAAATCCAGCTTAGCAAACGTCAAGAATCAGCGCAAATGAAGACAAAACTTAACAAAAATTTCGGAAATTCGGTTGTTTTCGAACTGTCAGACTTTACTCCGTCGATTACATCCGTCGATTGTTGGCATGCTGTTAGCATAGAAACAAATGAAAACTTGTGATGCTTACCGACGACGCTCATTGCTGCTTAGCGACGTGCAAAGCGTGATCCTGCTGTATAATCCTGGCGGCAGCGACGACGGAGGCGGCTCGTAGCGGTCGTGACGTGCCCGTTGGTGCGCGTCCGTTCCTCCTCTTCCATCACATAGATGGGCGGCCGGCGGGTCGGCGCTGACGTCGACGCCGACGTCCAAGCGTGCCGATGCTGCTCCTCCTGCCGCTATTGCTGAAACCCCAGACTATGTTCACAAGCGACGTGGTGGTGCACTCGCGTATCCTCATTTAAATCCAACGCGTATCCAGATGCACGCTGCCGCCGACGTTCATCGTCACTGCACTACCGCACTGCTCGGCCGCACGCGGTGAACGATAACGCGCGACACGGGCGCCGGTGCCGTCGCTCGACAACCGGGCGCAAAATCCGCGCAAACAAACAAACCAAACACGGCGCCGCGTCCGTGAAATGGCGATGGCCGGTGTGTGTCTCTCTCGGCGGCCACACCGCGCGACACGCACAGTGTTTGGATGCACGGTGCGGGCGCGACGCGGATGCGGTATCTACGCGATTTTCTGTCTTTCCACGGTGCACGCGAAACGCAACGCGATGCGACCTCGGTATCAAACCTTGCTGGCGCTCGCCGGACTGAAGCCGTGAGCGGGTGAGCCGCCGATGCCCGAAGCGCTACGCGACGCCGTCGACACGACCGAAACCGCACGACAGAAAGACGCGCAGCCGAATGCCGGACACCAATGTGTGTGGTGCGACGCATTCGTTCGCACTGCACGCGAACCATGCCGACGTCCAGAGGAAATGCATCTAAGATGCATTGGATGATTTCTCCAATACACAGGTGATAACTTGAAGGTGGCGACGCGTGAAGCATTGTAACCGTGGATGCGTGTGTGTGTGTCGATGTTACATGTTTGCAACATGTACGTTAAGTAGAGTTGTCCTTTCGATGTCTGCCTGCCTTGATTTCACATTTTGTTGTTCGGGTTTTTCGCAATGCGATGCATTTACAAAAATTGCACAGGGAGACAAATGCGGCAAAATAAATATAAATTTTATAGTTTCAACCTAAAAACACTAGTTAAAACACAATAATGCACCTGATTAATCATCTATACCATCGATTTCAACAACGTCCAAATGAATTACATCATCATCATTATCCTGGCCTTTTCTAGAAATTACCACACAATCACTTTCTTTATTTTCATTATTTTCTACTTCAAGCTTTTTACTAAGAGTCTCATTAGTAGAAACAACATTCTCTCCTTTGTCATCTTTTTCTATTGATTCAGGGAGAGGAATTTCACTTACACTTATTTCCTCTGAAGTTGTTACTTCTTCGAATGCTTGACCTATATCTTCTAAATTTTCAATATTTTCTTGGTTTGATTCCACTAAAATGCTGCTAATAAGTTTAATCTTCTGTTGTTTCTTGCTGCTATTATTCTCCTCAACAGACCTTTCTCTTGTTTCTAATTTAGAAGTACATATTGCCTGAGATTCAGGTGTTTTCACCTGGTTAGATCCATTTTCTTGAATTAAATCAGCTATGGTTGCTATAGATTGATCTTTTGCAGCTGTTGAATTGCTACCTGACAATGAATTTCCTATCCCTTCTTCCTCTTCTGAATCACTGCTGCTAATAACAATTTCACTCACTTCTGGTGCTTCAATAATAACTGCATCTTCTTCATCTGACTCTTCAATATTCTGCACTTCCTTTGCTCGCAGTGCTGCTTCTTTTGCCTTATTCTCTGCTTCCAGTGCAAGTTGTGATCTGATTGCTCTTGCTCTAGCTTGAAGTTCTAACAATTCCAACACATTAAGAAGCTTGTCATTCTCCAGTCCTGGGGTCTCTCCATTTGTAGCCATCTCTTTGCTACCCTTCTCCTTTTCAGCCTTAACTTCAGTCTTCACCTGAACATTATCATCTATTTCCTTTTTAATTTTGTGTTTCTTCCTCCTACATTTCTCTCTTCTGGCTTTGCTTTGCTTTGGGGCATCTTTGGTTTCATCCACAAAGCAAATCTCATCATCAGAAATGCTGTCCAATGAAATGATATCAATTTTATCTTCATCAGAAGAGCTGCTTTCATCATCAGCATTTTGCCCCTCTAAAATTTTCTTAAGGCGCTTATTAGAGATACCAAGAAGTTCTTCTAAAAGCAGGGTGTTGATTTCTTCCATGTCCATTTTCTATATTTGAAAATTGTTGAAACAATTAAAAAATAAACTAAGTAAAATGAGATATGAGTTATTATAGTGTGTTACCTTAATTGAGGGTGGTGCTAATGCTTTAATCTTCTTTAGTTTTAAAATCTTGAGCACTTCTTTCATGAGCTGAACTCGATCATTGTGATAATAAAATAATTCATGTTCACTTTCACCCCCTGAGTCGCTTGAGCAGTGTAATCTCTTTCTAGTGGATTTTGATTTATCTTTGACACTCATCATATATATTTTTATATAATTTAAAAAATGTGATTTAGTACATTTATAAACTAATGAATTATCGGTTATGTTTTCATTAAGGCTTACTAACTTTTAACACTAAGCGGCGCAAAATACAGAACGTAAGTAAAAATAAAATAAATGTGTTTAAAATTAAAAATATGTTTAATATATTATTGATAGTTTGTAGGTATATTAATATATTTTTCCTAGGTAATTTCTCTTAATATCTGTAAAATTAATAATATAATTTATTTGATAAAGTTTGTGAGTGTTCCATTAAACATGTTCTCACTTTGTCACACTATAAGTGGAAGCGCAACAGAAATAGAATGGTGGAACGCTCAATTGACACAGACCTCTTGAAGTCAAATCGGGAAGCACATAAATTCTTTATATTCCTAGAATACTGCAAAATTATGGGTATCTTTATAACTGCAGATATCTGAAAATTATATAAATTCTGTAATAGAAGTTATCAAGCTATTGAAAAGTGTATAGCTGTGGCTACAATAGAGGCCATGCCTATCAGAGCGTTCCACTAACGCTCAACCACTACTTCTCTCTTTGTTTTATTAATAGACTTGAAAAGGATAACAATATTTAGTGGAACATCAACATTACATATATAATTACGTTAATTTTGTGCAAATGCTAATTAATTTTTCCCTTTTTGAATGAAGAATAAACTATAAATTTAAACTAAAGAATTTCTACTTAAATCGCTGTAATTTATGTACATTTAGACCTGTTTTACTTGATTTTCTTGCTTTATCCCATTACTCCACGTTGATGCTGTTCTCACGGTTGATCTATTTAAAAATTTAAAGTGCTGTGGCGTTGCAACAATACGGAAGTTAGTGTTTTGAATTCCATGAGATTAACGTAGTACTTACTGAGATCGCTCACTTCCTCGTACTACGTTCCAATTAGCCTTTTCTAATGCATACGCGATTAAACGAAATTTACTCAAAACGAATGTAATAGAAATTAAATTAACAGATCAATCTTCCAATATGACACTTAAAACAAGCACCACTCTATAAGAACTTGTACACCACCAGTATACGCCTCTAAATCGGAATCCTTCATGCGCTTCTCCATCAAATAATGTTCCAAGAAATGAATTTGAAACATTTTTAATCTGCTTGCAAAAAGACAAAAACTACGTTTTACAGTCTTAGTCTTGTCAATTATTCATATTAATCCACATTACTTAGTTCAGTAATTCGGGAATCCTCTTCCTTAGTTCCTCATCTTACATCACTCCTGCAGCACATATCTCACAATTGCAATAACTTTGTTCATTAGTCGTCGCTGCTGTGTATTTACAATTCCATGTTACAACCATAATCCTTACAAAATAATCCAATAGATTCAGCCAGAACCCTGCTTCCCATAATCTTGCTCCATATATGAATATCTGCCTCCTTCCTAGCTTAAAAATTAAAGGGAAACTCTGATCATCTAGCTGAATTCATGCACGCTACGTATCACAATGTTAATTTGTTAATTGTTTAGCGTTATCTCGCTTGATAGTATATGAGTTTGATTTTCAGAGTTTTTCTGCTGTTTGTCATCACTAATTGTACGTTGTTGGTATTTGTATTTTACAAATGAGCAAAAGGTGCGTACATTTCGTACGTATAATATATCCATTTCTCTGCTTTCTGTCTAAATAGTTTGATAGCAAGTCATCACACGTGCGCAACAAACAGAAATAAATCGAATATGTCACCCTGAATCACAATGAAATTGTGCATGTTTTTGCTGTGTTCACCATTCTCACCCACGGATATAACATTAACAAATGCAATAAGTCAAATATTTACTAATTACAGATAACAACTTCGCACACAACGCTGCTGTTTGTGCTAATGACGCTGACCATGGCGCAAACAAAGTTTTACATTAATTAAACATCGCCTTTGTTTCCTGTTAATCCTATTCTTCCACCGTATCTGCCTGCATTCACTTCGGGTATTCGTTGCGTGCACACGTCGCCACTTAGTTCTCAATAATTCAACAGCGCGTGTCAATAGAAAAATAGATAATTGCGAACGGGTTACAAAAAAGTCGCCTGATCACTTCGATAATATCCTCTAATCTATTCATAGTTAAAATATTGTTCAAGTATTGAAAACACTCGGTATGTGTACACATCAGCCATCAATTCGGCTGTGATTTGAATGCATTATTTTTTTTGATCATACGCGACCTGAGTTGACGAGTCATGAGCATCCGTTTTTACTGAAAAACTAATCAACCAGTAAATTAATTATTAACCTAAGAGAATTGCACTTGTCGATAAATAAGTTACAAGTAAATTCAGTCGATTAATATTAAACAATAGTGATGACGAATAAAAGTGTTATTGTAGATATAAAATAAATGCTTCCTAGTCGATTCGTATTACTCAATATTGTACAAAAAAAATCTATGGACTAGCAATGTCGGCTGATAAGTGTGTCAAGTCGTACTTTCATCGATAGAAATAATTTATAAACAAATCTGCTTCCTGTTTAGATTTACTGTTTATCACTTCTCTCCGTTTGTGATTGGGTTTTGACTTAAATTTGCTTCGTTATGCAAAGCGGTTGCTTTCGGTGCAGCACACAAAACAATTAATCGCGCAACTATTGTCTTTAGATCAATCCAAGCAACCATACTGGATGCATAGGGCCCACTGTTGGGATATTGGCATAGTCTCATAATTCCTTCACGTTGGCAAATTCCATATTTACAATAACTTGCACTACATATCCGGGAGGTATTTTGGCTTCTTCTACACGCAGTTTATCGCCCAGTAGCTTCCCACCGTAAAACCATCGTTGACGTGATGATTCTATTCCTTCTTGACTCTAAAATAACAGGAAATAGTGACAATTCATAACAACTAAGAATATTATAAAATCTGTCTAATAAATTCAATTGCTCACCTGTAACTTCTTTTTACAAATACTAATCGTATCAGTAGTATATACAGACAGTTTGATATCAGTGCAGGTGTGTGATAGCCTCAGTTTAAGTGTAGCTTCGATGCCCCCATCAATAGGTTCTGAGTAATCAGCAGGTGAATCCCTTCCATGGTCCTCTTTGACAATGTTGATTGGATAGCTGAGGCAGTATATAGGCACTAAATATCTAGTGCCCAGTTCATCATAGCATTCTGTTAAATAGCCATTGGGCACTGAAACACTGGCACCATCCAGTATAGCCTGTGCCATGTCATAGTCGCCACCCTCTGCAGCAACAGCAGCAGCTCTCAGCGCATCCCAGATTTCTTTGCGGCCTTCGAAAGCAGGCGCAGTATCCCAGAACTCGTCGCGTTTGCTGCGCAGCTGCCCCTCCGTCAATGGCACGTCCGACTTCCAGCGGATTGTCTCATGGCACAGCGGGTGATTTTTACGTGTGCTGCCTAAAATATGCACTCCATTGGAGTCATTAAGGTTGATAATGTTGAGAAAAGGTCGAGAATGTTATTTATGTTAATGAGTGTACGCTGTTTATGTGAAACAAACCTGAATTGGGTCTCGATATCGACCCCGACGAGTCGTCGATCGCGCCGCTGCGGCTCCGTGTTATTCCAATGCAGCCACCCATTACGTGTACGTGAGGAGAAGTCCAAATGCCGGCCGCATTTTTCGCCGAGATCGCCTACGACGCGTGTTGCCGCGATGCCGCCTCCAGCACGCTCATTTCGTTGAAAACACGGCGTTCCAAAACAGCGCGGACCGGACAAACACACGACGGCCCACAACTGACTTATGTCGAATACTGAAGCTAAAATCCATGTAGAGGACGCTTTGAATACAATTACAGTGCTGACAACATAAAAGAATCCAATTTGTAGAAATGATAGAAATTAGCGCTGAAATAAATTTAATTCATTTAATTGACTATTAAGTAATAGATGTATTAGCAAGAATCTATATCAATTTATTAATTCAAATTAATATTTTTCTATTCAGTTACATATTGTTTCTGTAACACCTTTATTTTCCAATGTGTCCAACATTTCAACAAGTTATTACCTTAATGGTAATATCAATCTTGAAGTCATTAGCATTGAATAATTTATCTCAGTAGTCTATCTAAGTAGTCTCAAGACACATTACCATCAGTTTCATTACTTATGCTAACCTGCACTGCATTTAACTGTCGTTAAATTTATTAAGTTACTCAACTGTTTCCAAGTAACTGGAAATATCAACAATTTAACAACCAAAGATATTAAACTATCATTCAATTAAACTTCCTTGAAATTATTGACTTAACATACCTATAAATATGTCCAACATTTCACAGGTACAATACATAAATTAAGACAAAGTCAGATATTTTTAGAAGAAAACAAATGTATAAGCATGTTACCAATTTAAATGCACTTTTATCCTATGATACGCGTTGCTAAGCACCCCACGTAGATTCCAAATATTCTTAAACGATTCTGGTTGTGTATTATAATTAGAATCAACTGCTTTAGCCCAAATTTCAACCGACTTGACTCTCTTAGACACTGGAATTTTTGCAGTCCATAAAGTCCATGCCCAGTTAAAGGGAGCAGAACTATCATCCTGACAGTCTAAATTAGCAACATGCCATGTTTCACCACCGTCTGCAGTGACATCAACACGGACAATTTTCTGTCCGCCTCCAGACCAGGCATAGCCTTGAACTGTGATCATTCCATCAACTACTTTAACTTTCTCGTCCTGCGAAGGTCTGCAAATTGAAGAAATAACGGGGAGTTCTTGAATAGCTGGACTTTTTGTAAAGTCAACTGTGTCCCAATCTGTACTAGGTGAGAATCCCTTGTAATCATTTTGTTGCCAATGAGAATCGGATTCATTTTTCGAGAGAATAATTCTTCCTAGCCATTTGACATTCCTGGCTCCCACTACTCCAGGTACTATAACTCTGATTGGGTAACCATGGTCCCTGGGTATTTGTTCTCCGTTCATTTCATAGGCAAGGATGATATCTGCACGTCTATCGAAAGCTTTCCATGCGGGAATAGATGCTCCGTAGGGTTTTGAAGTCGGATCGAGATCAAGACCTTCAAACTATAATGATTTGCATTATATGTTCAAGTTGTATTTGTGGGTGTTTAGAGTTAATCACCTGTATATGTTCATATGTCCCATCATCGTTGATTCCATTAGCAGCCAGTACATCCACCAATCTAGCTCCAGCCCAGGTTGCATTACCAATCGCCGCATTCTTCCAGTCCAATCCTTTAACTGCTTTGACTTTTGTCATTTCTCCTCTTCTATTGCCAGCGCACATTATTGTTGAAGTCACCGTATGTTTAGGAAATTTCTTGACATTTTTAATGTCTGCTAAAGACAATACAACTGCTTCGGATTTGCCTTCACATTCCACTTCTAACTCGTACGTGTTTGGGTCTATTTCTGGAACTGGGAGATGATTTCGAACGTAAAACAATTCACTGCAATTATTTCAACCAAAACACATCATTTAAACATTCTCATGAAATCAAAGATTTTATTAATTAAAGTTAAATTAGTCTTTCTTACTTTGGTGTTATAAAATTATCAACAAGCAACGCTCCAGGTGGTTCTGCATTAAATGGCTTCATCGACGTTGCTTTCAAAATTGAATGTCTTTTAGGATCCCTCGCATAAGGATCTTGCATGTCTTTCACCGCGGCGATGGCTTCTTCTTCAGATAAGTTGCCAATTCGCAACTTACTGAGAATTTCGTAAACTTGCGGATTTTTATGGACGGCATACAGTTGCCAGAATGGATCTACTGATCCTCCAGCTGCTAGCATTATTGCATCACCTCCAGGATGTTCACTGACAAAAGATGTCACATCGTAAACGCCGCGTTTGAAAGTAACCCAGATGCCACTTTCCCTAGGAATATCAAAATACATCCAATCCATTTGGGAATTGTAACTTATTATTTAACTGCAATTTATCTTACATTGTTGAATGTCTGGCAACTTCATCTAATGTGTACATTGGCAACCCTTCAATAAATTCACCCCCAGTTGAGAGCCGTGTGGCAGGAGCAATGCTTACAAGTGAAGCATATCGTTTTTCTTTACCTGGAATTAATAAAAAAATAGTTCGTTTAATGTTTTATTTGTAATTAATGATAACTTACTATTAAAATATTGATATGCCACAGCTCCTACCAATCCACTACCTACAAATAAAGCAGCAGCGATTGTGTTCTTCGAGTGGCTTTTGTTTTCTTCACTTTCATGTCTGTCATTTGTTCCATCTTGATGCTTTCTTCCAGTTTTATTCGAGTTAACAACAGATTCACTTAATATTCGGCTATTCTGGGATTTTATTTTGCTTAAAACAACTCTGGAAAGATTACACTTCGTAACCACACTCAACAATACAACAATAAATATTATTGTATACCTTTTTAAAACTTCGGAAGACATCTTATTGTATTGAGATAGTTTTCCGTCCAAGTGTAAAACATGATCAATCTACCGACACCTAAAACAAAGTGTTTCATTTGATTAAAAAAACAAAAAAAAAACATATTTTCTTGGTTTACATGTTGTGTAATTATACAAATAATAAATTACGTTCCCACGACAACAGGTTTTCATACAAGTTCTATTCAGTGAGTGAAAATAACGAAAAAATGTCATCAAAAACCAACTAAACAAATAATGGATTAGCAGAAAGTAGGACAGTAAAATTCCGCTAAACAGCAGATTCATTTTTATTCAAAATTATGAAACATTGTCATAATTACATTTACATAATTACATTGAAAGCTTTCGATAGACGTGCAGATATCATCCTTGCCTATGAAATGAACGGAGAACAAATACCCAGGGACCATGGTTACCCAATCAGAGTTATAGTACCTGATTATACTCGAGTCTATTTTTAAGATGAAGACAAAAGTGTCACCAATACAATAAAATCGGAAAAATTATCTTCAGGCTCATGTTTTCACATTATCCGAGTTTTATGTCGAAAACATACGATGCAAATATTATTTATCTCTGCGATTTGCATCGTTAGCGCATGTTTCACAATCAGCTTGCTAATCTCATGTGCTTAATATGAATATGATTAAATATTATTAGAATGAAAATGAGAAACAAGTTTTTGTTTGATTTTAAATCAAATATTGCCTTGAATACCGCTCAAGTCTGCAGTAAACTTCCACCTGTATTCCAATGCCTTATTTAACAACTTTAGAATTACTTTACAACTTCTTCCGAAGTCTTGTAAATATTGCATGTGGTAGTAGCTTCCTAGAATTCTCGCTTCCAGCATTAACCGAAGAATAAATTGAAAATGCCAGTATCCCTTTTAAAAAGAAGATCATCAAAGAACTTAGCAAAAACCGCACATGCTTAATGAAACTTCAAATAGTTTTGACTATTTATAGACTAACTCTAACTAATTCTCTCAATATTCAAGGAGAACCTCATCAGGAAGCAACAAGTTCATTACCACTATTCCATTGACCTAGATGCAAAAAAGAAGAAACAAATTACTTACCATATTGATAAAGCCAACAATTTCCACATTTGATATAAAACCTCATCAATATTTGTCACTGTTTAGTTGTTCACTGTTATCAACTAATTGGCATCAACCTGTTAACGTGTTCAACTCTTCATTTATAAATAATATAAACCTATAAAACTCTAAGTTATTGTCTAAGTGTTGCTGGGCTGTTGACTTACACGTCCAGCGTAGTGTACTTATCGCAAAAGCATGATTTTCACCGAGGTCAGCCGCCAATGCCGGCAAGCAACAAACTGAAAGGCGGTCGCGATTGGTCCCAACTCTAGAACTATGAAATGTCTGCTTCTCTGCCACGAGCTATTAGTAGACAAAGCCAGAATATTCGACACGATGTGCTGACCGCTAACATTGCGGGACCACAGCCCCCACGAGCAAATTTATTTATAATGCCGACGTAAACCAATCGATCGCAATGCGTCGCGACGTCATCGAGGCGCCGCATATTTTATCCTTTATACTGATTGGGTGAGGAAGAGAAATGAATTTGGATATCGGTTAATTAAATAATCTTATATTACAATGGATAATGACTATATAAGTAATAGTATTGAGTGAAAAATTCATTGGACTCGTGTGTAATGTTGAGTCATTAAATTAATGACGTCGATATTATTAGTATACCCCAACAAAGCTGCAATTTTCTTACTAATCTTAATTAAGTAATAACTCGAACTAATTCTCATTTTTTATTGTGTTGGATTTGAAACATTTTAATAAAAACATAATTATTGCATATAAATCACTATTTTTATAAATACAGTAACAGTACTGTACTGTCATTATAACTAATGCTAAACAACTACTTACTACTGCCATATTTAATTGCTAATATTTTAAACTATATTTTTAAATTACCGCTACATTGTGTTCAACTTTGAATGGTAGCGATTGGATTGCCATCTAGCATCGCGTTAAAAGCACAACTTGTTGCGCTAGTTGTATGCCCATCGCGCGACCGTTAAAGTTGTAATAAACATTTTAATCAGGTTATTAAAACTGCAGTTAAAATGGAATCTCCGCTGTTAATGCAACTACGCGAAACCAAATCGTTTCTCTTAACACTGCGTCACAACGTAAACAGCCGGCAAGATGTTCTCACTTGGTTCCAAGTAAGTTTACACCAAAATCAAATATAACCCTCACATAAACATTTTTAAATTTGAAAAATATATTGTAAATTTTTAGAGTTTATGTACGAAACTGTGCGATCTATTGCTGCAAATTGCACAGGATATTCGTGCAAGCGGTGTTCCCAAGAGTGAAAGTGAAAAGGAGACTATGCTACTGTATTTGTTGCAATTGAACACCACACTTTCAGTGCTGATCAAGATATTTACCACAGAAAGTGATATTGGGATCACAATTCATGTATGGTTTGTTTACAAATTGTGTTCATGACTATATTGTGCATTAGGTGGATTAGATTACCTACCTATTTGGTTGGTTAAGGTAAAACATAGAACTTCTGTTCTAGGAGTCTCGGTATAGCATTTTACAACAAATATGCATGTGTCTAACTGGACTGGAAAATGTGATCAATTCAAATGTGACACCTAAGGATGGTACTGTAGGTTTTGTCAAGTACATGGACCTGGCATTGGATAAAATGACTGAGATTGATGTTGAGAAAGGTTTCGATGTAGCTTGGAGCAGTATTGAAAATGCAAGACAGATAATGGAACATGTTCTGTGTCATGCAATGTCAATTGCACAAGTAGCTCTAAAAGAAGACTGCAATGCTATTAAGGGCAGTAGTAAAGAAGTTCTCCATCACTTTGATTATCTAAGTCAGGAACTTCATAAACCAATTCCTAGCATATCAATGTGTAATCTCTTTGTTGACGCTGCTTGCGATAAATTATGCGCTTTAGAACGTAAAGTGAACGCGGCTGTCCTTAAACTAGCACTTAAGGTTTTCTCAGAATGCACTAAACCTTTAGAAGAACTTCACCAGTTTTGCCTACGTAGTCGTCAAGATGAAGCAGCCCTGGACGAAGCAGTTGCCGATTTTGATCTCCACGTTGACCGTATGATTCAAGTCGGGTTGTTTGCCGTTTCCTGTTCAACAGATCGCAACTGCACATTGCGAATGCGCAGTTGTCTCGCGTCTTTGGAGGCTTTAGAAGGAGAACTCGTGCCTGCAATGACAGCACTTCTTAAAGACTGTGCTGTACACAATTTGTATCATGCTGATATGCTGAAGAATTACTGGATGAAACAGGCTGCCGATCTTAAGCGATATATTTACCTCATTATTGATCCATTGGCATTCTGTCAAGTGACTTATGAAGTGATTAGGGATATAAATGCGGAATTAGAGGCTCGTTTTAGGGATATAGCTAGGGTTGACAAGAGTCACGTTAAGCCGATTACTTTACAGACGAAGATTTTGTATGAGATGTTGCTGGTGAGTTTAGTTGATAGCCCACCAGAGAATCAAGAAGTTGTTAGGAAGTATCTCAACGATGTAATTTGTGGTAATTACTATTCCTGCACTCTAAAATTCGTTTACATCAAAATTGGTTTCATTGTGCAGTAACGATGGAGATTGACGCCGCTGCCGAAAAACTTCTCAAGGATGGCGAATTATGCAAGGAAAACGTGTTTCGAGTTTTCAAACGATGCAAAGTTCAAGAGAGTATCCTCGGAAAGTTGCTTGATGCTCTTGGGCATACGTTGGATCAAGCACCAGCTGCACTCTCACAAACTGCTAGTGATAAGCAGAGGGAATCGGAAGATGAATCGAATACTAAAGACGCATTGGAGCACATCACAACAAAAGGCAAACAGATTCTGAGAGATCGAAGCGTACTTTATAAAACTCCAAATGGAAATTCTCTAAATATAGCTGCACATGGTGAGTTGATTGTCATTCATAAAATGGCTCAGATTGAACTAATATTGCTTTTAGTGCATGACAAAGCATTGCCATTGTCAAGACTAGTTCATCTTCGAAATATTCAGTTTTCCCACTCGCGGTCTATCATGGATGGATCATCATGTGATTTGCAGATAACTGATATTCTGGATAATCTATCAACATTGTCAGCATCTTTATGCAATTGATATTTTAATAAGAAGTCTACGAAATAATTTTATTGTTTCTCAAATATATTGCTTTTATTAAAAAAAAAAAAAAATTTACTTCTACTCGAGTAAGTGTAATTGATGGTATCTACGTGGGAAGTTCTTGCTGATTGTTTATCTGATCAAATTTGCTAGTTTAAACTTTTCTTCTATCGAATATCATCGATTGTACCCGAACTACTTCACATGTCTCTTCATCTAACAACTACACCTGCATCAACCAGAATGTGTTTCGTTCATGTACGATCTATCACATTCTATTTATGGTAATCGGCACACTGATTGGTTAAGTAACAATTCACATATAAATATTGCTAATGGGGCGTTCTTAACAACTGCGAGCAGCCCACTACAAGAAAAGCCGAGGAGTCGTGGGAGGATTACGTGTGCCGTGGTCCAAGGTAACTTTGCATATGTCGCTCCCAACATCACCCACTTACTCTCATGATAGCCCTCAACGCTCCCAGAAACATCAACCACATCCCGACCATACAAATAAACTCGTTGGCTAATCGTTGGATTTGTTCTGTTTCGTGTACAGTGTGTATATAGATAGAGCGAGTACAGAATGTCGCCAATACCTATGCCTAGGTAAGCTTTGCTGGAGAGAGCAATAAACAAACTGCACTATACTAGCCAATGCTGAGTTAGAGCTAATCAGTTTGTGGTTTTGATAAGAGATTGTAAATACTAATGTTTACTCACTGGCTGATAATAAATTTGAGTGAGGGATTGGATCATGGGAGTGTTTAATGTAAATTAGTTGCTTGTTGAATGTATATTATATCATTGTAGTGGATTTTTGATTGTTTTATTCAAAGCATGCATAAGTTTCCTGTAGATGATACAATGGTCTCCGACTATGATCTTCAGCCTCTTACTGCAAGTGTGTTGTATGGTCATAGACATGATCAGGTTGATTGTCTTATGGAAGGTCAACAGAAGATGCATGAACTACTTCAAATGTACTAACAATTTACTCTGAATAAAACACGTCCCCTTGAGATTTATCATAGATGCATTAAAATGGTTTGTAATTTGCGTTTTTAGCGTTACTGCCACCATGTCTATGGAGAATATGCTTTGCGCCAGTTGCGGCGAGAGTTTCCAAGCAAATGAGAAGATCGTCAATTCAACTGGACAACTCTGGCATCAGGAGTGCTTCGTGTGTGCGCAGTGCTTCCAGGTGTTCAAAGACGGCACCTTTTATGAATTTGAAGGCAGAAAATACTGTGAGCATGATTTCCAAGTACTTTTTGCCCCATGCTGCGGAAAATGCGGAGAGTTTGTCATCGGACGCGTCATTAAAGCAATGAATGCCAATTGGCATCCTGCTTGTTTCCGTTGTGAGGCGTGTCACGTGGAGTTGGCTGATCTGGGATTCATTAAGAATGGAGGAAGAGCTCTTTGTCATGAGTGTAATGCAAAGGTCAAGGCACAAGGATTGGGAAGATATATTTGTCATAAATGCCAGTAAGTTCTTCTCAATACCTTCTCAATTACTATTAATCAATCACAATTGCCTTTGTAGTGGATTGATCGATGATCAACCTCTTAAATTCCGTGGAGAACTATACCATCCATATCACTTCAACTGCACTGCTTGTGGAATTGAGCTTGATGCAAGCGCACGAGAAGTCCGCGGACGCCCTGGTTACGCGAACAATGAAATGAACGAGTTGTACTGTCTTCGCTGTCATGACAAGATGGGTATTCCAATTTGTGGCGCGTGCCGACGTCCCATCGAAGAACGTGTTGTCACTGCCCTTGGCAAACAGTGGCATGTTGAGCACTTTGTGTGCGCCAAGTGCGAGAAACCATTCTTTGGGCATCGTCACTACGAGAGGAAAGGTCTTGCGTACTGTGAGACTCATTATCACCAGTTGTTTGGTGCGCTTTGCTTTGTTTGCAATCAAGTTATCAGTGGAGATGGTAAGCTACACACTTTCAAAGTGATCAATACTTCTTCTTTAACGAAATTTTAAATTACAGCTTTCACTTCATGGAATAAGGCCTGGTGCCAGCACCACTTTGCTTGTTCCATGTGCGATCAAAAGATGAGCCAAAAGACAAAGTTCTATGAATTTGACTTGAAGCCAGTGTGCAAGAAGTGCTATGACCGGTTCCCACAGGAATTACGACGTCGTCTTACCAAACAACATGCCGCATCTCAACAGAAAAATTAAACATAATGCCGCCATCAGTTATGGAAAACGTTTTTAATCTACTTAACACTTCTGCACATTTTTACTAGATGCACATATTAGTGCCTTATGACAAAGTGCCTAGTTAATATGTCCTACGAATCGTAACAAATAAGATCATTTAAAATGGAGAGTGTATTTATAAGAAACAATTTATATACTATAGTCGTTATAGTTATAGTCGACTAAGTCGCCAAATTTCATAGGATATTAATGAAGAACTTTTGTTTATTAGTATAAACTGTGCCACATTTTCACGTTGACTAATTTTTGATGTAATGTTGCAATTTAATCGTATTGGTTTTTAGATGATATTTATATTAATGATATTTTATGAATATTACGAATTAATGTATGTTTTCTATGAATCAATAAAATATTAACATCAGTAAGAAACTTGTTCATAATTCGACCGCTTGCCCAGAAATAATAAAATAATCCCACCCTTAGAGAAATACCTCCCTCGTCAATGGTTGCGCGTCAACGCTGCGTACTCTTGGCAATTTGCTCTTTAAGCACGAGGATACTGTTTCGTTGCTCTGGAGGTAACATAGCAATCTGCTCATCTGATAATTGCAAGACTTGCATTATCAAAGCAGCCTGGAAGAAATTTTCAAATAAAATAACAACAAAACGACAGGAGCACAAGAAACTTAAGGGAATTACCTTTTCTTGATCAGAAGCACCTGAAGGTCCAATATTCGGCGATAAACCAGCGCGTTGCGTAATTAGAGGAACTTGGGGTTGTTGTACTTGTACTGCGGGTGGTACTTGATTTGGGCGAACATTTGTCATTGAAGGAACTGTTGGTTGAACATTTGGTGCTGATTAGAAATAGAATAGGTTTTAAATAGCTCAATATACATCTAGAAACATTGTTACAACAACAAAATGACGTTTTAAATAGTTTTGCATGAGAAAACATCTGGAAAACTTATTTCCAAGCTGTTAATTTAGATCTATAAATAAACATACCTTTCTGTTGTCTGGGATCAACACGTCCTGTTTGTCGTGGATCTCCATATGATCCACGTGGATCACGATTGAACCTATGCAATTATGAAGTATACATAGAAAAACAAATTCGATTGTTTAAAACTAATTATACTTACGCCTCTGCAACAGGTGGTGGTAAAGGATTAGCTAATCTATTATCATCTTGGCCTCTCATGCGAGGATCTATGTTGCGCAAGTCAATATCCTGAGCTAAAATATACAACCAATTTAAAATGGCGTCAGCATATTTACCCTAGAAAACATTTCAAACTTACGCATACTACCGAATGGCTGATTATTGAGAACAAAATCGGATCTGCTTGATTGTGACACATTCGGTTGGAAGTTATTCATTGGCATCTGGGACATTGGTGGCTTTTCTTGGGGATGTATCAATGGTACTGGATTTTGAGGATGCAACATATTCTATAACATTCACAATTAGGTACAATAAAAATAATCCTATTATTGGATAGTACTTACACTAGCTGTAACTGGATCAATTATTCTCATGACAACTTGTGCTTGGAGAAGAGCATAAGCCAGTTGTGGATTTTGAAGAAGCATATTCCTTGCTTCTGATGGATTATTCTGTTGGCAATTGTTAAAAGATATAGATTATACAAAATTTTATTATATTAGGAATATCTAATTCATTTTCAACTTGCTTGAATACACAACTTCATTTGTTTCATCAACTCAAACATCTGCTCCGGTGGCAATGAAGCAACAGCTTTACTAATAGCTTCTGGTGCTTTATCAGATGGTGTTGGATCACCATAAGGATTTTCTACAGGTGGTTGATTCATCAAATTCTGCATTTCCATCCGTGATTTTTCGGTACATGCATTATCAACGCGCAAATTTCTTCCGCCGATTTCATACCCGTTGAGATTACGCATTGCACTAAGTGCGGTTTCTTGATCGCGATATTCGCAAAATCCATAGCCTTTTGGTTTACCTGTTTCTCTATCAAACACCAATCTAAACATAAAAAAACAATATATTACTATTAATGATACAATTTCTCAAATGGCTTTTCAGACAAAAACTTACTTGAAGGATAAAACTTGCCCAACTTCACCAAATATATCCTTGAGCTTTTCTTCAGTAGCTTCATAGGGAATATTTCCCACTGGTTACACCATTATATGATTATTTGATAAAATAATTAAACAATAAACAAGAAACCAGATAAAATCAGAACAAGTTGAGGTTAAGTGTGCGAAAATAGAAGAAAATTTATGAAACTTACCAAAAACCGATCGCATGGACTTATCCATAATATTTGCATCTAGAGTATCCATGGCGCCGGTTTTCAATTATTCTTTTAACAAATGATTGTTTTTTTGTTAATAATAAGTCGCGGTAATAAATATCAACACACCGAGGAGCGCGAAGTCAGCAACGACAACTGTTGGCAATCATAACCTCTAACCAGTAGATGTTAAGACTATATTAATAAGTCGAAAATTATTAACTTATTTAAATCCGAACATAAATAAGAGAATATTAAAATGAGTTCAGTTATTAAACAACTAAAAGTTGCGCATTCCCAATATGATATTGAACATATGGTGTGGAGCCACCAGGTTGATTTAGTTCTTGTTTCAAATTTAAAAGGTGTTTCCATCAAATTATCATTATAAAACACTGAATTATCATTTTTTTCTCATAGGAGAGGTCTCTTTGCATAGATTGTTATGGGTGAAAGCATGGGATTTGCCACCGCCAACAGAAAAATGCAGGGTGAGATCAATGGCATGGAGGCCTGATGGAAAAGTGATTGCAATTGGTTACACAGGAGGTAAAAATAGACATCAATTGTTTTACTGAAATGAATAATACATTTCAAATTATCATTGAGTATAGTTACAAAGCATTTAATGTTCATTATGTTGATAGTAAGTTTCAGGTCACCTCTTCCATATTAACGTAAATTTATATTTTAATTGTAGGTGAAGTAATGCTCATCAATGTTGAAAATAAGAGTGTTCTACATTCCCTACAAGTAGCTGGTGAGATAACTTGTATAAATTGGGTGCAAGAGAAGAATATTGAAAAATCCAATAATAAATCAACAGCATGTCCCAGTCAAGATGACAAAAACAAGTACACTCAGTATGTGGTATGACAATCATCTTAATTGGTACTTAGTAATTACTGTATTTAATACACATTAATTTAAGGATTATTCAAAACATTTCATCTCAAAACCTCCATCATTAGGCACATATGAAACAGGAACTATTATAGAAGAAGCCAATAATAATCTTCTGCACAATCAGAAACTTCTCAATATCTTACTCATTGGCACTGATGAGGGTATGTTGTATCAATCAGTGTTTGGTTCATTAAGTTGCGGTGCTATTGATTTCAAGGAAAAGCTCAATATGAAATGTTCCGTCCTTAATGTGCATCTCACCGAATCACTTAACACTGCTATAGTTGCTGTAAGAGCAGAAGAAGAAGATATTAAACTGATCTGTATTGATACAGCTATTTTTGAGTCTCATATTAAAGAATTGTTTTGTTTGGCCATGAAAAAAGTTGAAATACAGACACATGTTGGATATCTGTACAAATCAATCTACAACATGAAGGAAACGTGGGAAAGTATTCTATTGGAATTTGATGGTAAATTATCAAATTACGCTAAGAAGGTTGAAGCAGGAACATTGTCGACGGATTTTCTCGATTTGCTCATGTTCGGGATATATAGTGATGAAATGCAGGAGTTCCTCTTGAATCACATGACAAAACGAGGCCTTGAGAAATTCGGGCAAAATATTGAGATGCACTATGCGAATATCCAGAAGATTTTGCTGACAAATATCACAAAACTTGGACAGAATATTACTTATCACTTGAATGAGTTGAGGGGAATGTCTAGATTTACATCAAGATACAAGGTAAGCGTTTAGCTTCTCGTTTATTGGGCATTTTATAAAGGACATTAATGGTATTTTGTAGATCTTAGGATTGGAAGAAACAAAAATAACTGATGCGATATCATCAAACGGTTCTTTCCTAATCAAGTCCGGAGAAATGCAGCAAATCATCAACAATTCAATGCTACATTATAAGACATTCTTCCGTTGGATGTACTCCTCTATTGCTAATTTGATGGAGGAACAAGTTCCAGGTGAAATACAGAATATGACGCAACAAGATCTCGCGTACATTGCAGAATTCGTGCAGTGTTTTGATAAAATCGGTGCTGAAAACAACACGACAGTCGGGGGCATTGAGAAAACAGGATTCATTATGGAGCGACTTGGTCAATATTTAGCCGATCAAAATCTTAGTATTATCGCCACTGGAGATCAACATGATTGGGATAGTCTGCTAATGAACAATGAATGCCTTTGCAGCAATCCGAACATCATCAAACATCATAAAGAAATGTCGTTGATTCAACAAATTGCTGATTTACAACAAGAAATCGGCAAAATATTCTTAAAACCTGAAATGGAAATGATTGCGAATATGAATGTAGTCAGTATCACGCCAGTTATTCAAGGTGGTGAACAGATTGAGGGAATTAACTGCTCACGAGGTTCTTTCATGTACGCTTGTTACAATGTGGAAAGAACTGGAGTTTATTTTGTGGAGATTAGTTTAAGTCGTGACAAAGATGAGATCTTTGCGAAAGGGGGGTTGTTGCTTGTAAAACAAAGTGGCGCTTGCTCTGAGGGTTTATCAAGTGAAAAAGAGATGTACATTGTAACAGATGTGAAGTTTTACAATGAGAATGTTTTGAGTTTGTTGTTGGAAGACAAGGCACAGCAGGCTCTATTGATGCAATGCCCAATCGCAGGCTTTAGGGATAAGTTGGCAGAGATATCAACTGTGGAAGTAATTAGTCAGCAACATGTTGCTGTTATCGATGTCACTGAGTTGGCTGCACTGAAGAATATTGGTATGGCAGCAAGTAAGTTTGCTGTTTCTGGAAGTAGAGGTGTTTCAGTTGTGCTGGCTGATAATAAAAAGAAAGTTATGTTGTTTGAAATTGAGGGTGAAGAGGAAGAAGAGGAGGATGCGGACATGACTACAAGTAGTGTTAGAGAAAGTGATCAGGATGCAAGCATGCAGGAAACAAGTGATGCTGAATAAAATATTTATTTTTCTTGAGGATTAGATTTTTATTGTTGTAGAAGATATCAAATATGTTTTCCTTGCCCTAGAAGGACTTCGGATCGGAACACATCGGAGTAAACCGGGACAAAGGCTACCTGCTATCGATGAGTCGCCGATAGATTAATTATTGAATAGCCGACCTAGAGAACTGACATTCAAATACTTTCCTATAATTCAAACTCCAATCCTTAAAGACTCTCATATTTTTCACTAACATCAACAGTTACGACTAGTACCGCCTCTTTGGCTGCGAAATTTTATCTAATCAATTATCACACTTTTAAATTTGTTTTGAAATGTTGTCATTTACGACAGAAGTTTTAGGTTACCGTAGCGAACACAAAACGATTTTACGCATTTTACTATTTATCGTTGTTAATGCATCATAAATCAATCTTAAAATAAATATTTAGATATTTGACTATCAATATAAACATGTACGACGCGTTCGACTTAAACGAGTCACGAAAGAAGCTTCTAGGCGCACTAGACAAGGAAAAGAAAGAAAAATACTTCCAGATAATCCGTTCATGGCTCCTATTTAAACGCCCAATTTCAATAATCCAACTTAACGCAGCTGTTGGTCAAATCCTACGAACAGAAGAAGAGCTCCGTGCACACAATCAATTTCTCTTTGCTTCTATGTCTGTGAAAAATCATGTGTACTTACGAAACAATTCTGCAAGACCTGCTAGTCCTTATGAGCAAGGATCTTTTAAAAATGCAAATCCAACTGAATACATTGAACCACTTATGACATCACATCACAATCATCAAATATCTAATATGACTGAGCGGACTGCTGTTTCTGAGTACTTCTTCCCAGATATTGCATTTGTAATTAACAGGATTGAGGTACAAGCTTGGGAAAATGGTCTAGAAGGATGTGAGAGAAATGTTGCAGAGTATATAGCAAATTTGTGTCAGGTACATCATATTATAAGCTTTGGTTTTATTATGTTTGTCAAATTTGGATTTGTTGCAGACTTTCATCAAGAATATCCTAACAGCCATGATATCCAAGAAAGAATCTTATAAAGTGAGAGACAAGCAATTTCAGTATGGGTTTGGCCTTCCACCAGATAATATAATGCTCAGGAACACAAATAAAATTAGGGATAGAACAAAAGAAAGTAAAATAGATCTGAATGATGAAGAGGACAGTTTTATGCCATGTTACAAGCCTAGTATGGATGTCATTGAGCAGGAAACAGCATTTTCCTATGCTTGTGGTAGTAGAAGTTATTCTGGAGGAAAATTAACAGCTCAGTTATTGTATGATACCCTTAGAGAAAATCCACAGATTGTAGGGTTGCACAGTATTCATAGCAGCAATCTTTTAAAACTTGGATTACAGTTGGAAGACTAATTTATTTAGGGGCAAAGATGTTTTAGTTAGATAAATAATGTAAGTTTTATATTTTGATTTGCAGTGGATATTTAAAAATATATATATTAACTCAGAATTTTATGAATATCGACCCAACCCGTTTCAAACAAATGGATGAGCTACACTAGCGCCACTTCGCTTTCATAATTCATTAACTCCTTGGATTTAAGCATTTCATTTCGAGTTACTGGGTTTTCAGGTGTGTGCTTTATTCATTAAACATTATAAACTAGAGCATTAAATATTATTTAACGCATAGAAGTGAGTTTATTTACATTACTTGTGTGTTATCACTAAGTATATTTAAATTTATCCCGCCTGGAAAGCAGGCAGTGCTTGTTATTTTAGCCATCTTGGATTCGTTTGAATTCCAAACAACTCCAAAGCAGTATTTGGCGGACTCCAAGGCCTAACTCAAGAAAAGCCTTCTGCAGTCATGTCACACATTGAAGAAGGTAACCAAATATTCAAATACTATATCGTTACTGCAATATTAATTGCGTTGCTACCTTTAATCGGGTTCAATTGCGTTCAAATATATGTTTGAATAAAACTAGGTTATGTCATTATTTCCAAACAATTTTAAATCATTTTGAATGTTTTCCATCGTTTTTCCTAATTGTTCCGAACTTTTAAATCTGTTGTAGACGTTACTATTGAAGAGCAGGCCGATATTCACATCATCGAAGATGATGGCGATGATGATGAAGATGAGTCAATGATTACAAAACTTGAACATATTGATGAAATGGAAGCAATTCAAAATTCAGATGAACTAGAATTGATTCATAGTGTTGAAGATGTAGATGAAGAGGATGGTGAAGGTCTTATTCTTGAAGAACATGAAAATGAAGCATGCTTGGAGGATGAAGATGTAGAAACACTTTCAATGGATTATGATCAATGTACGACAGAAATGGCAGAGGATGTTATGACAGAAGAACATGATGTAGTAGAGATACCTGCAGAAAAACCCAAACCAGTTAATCTACCACCACTGAGACCTCTTACAATTGCTCCTAAACCAGCAAAACTACCTGTGTCTTTCAAGCCTGTAGCAGGGCAGCAATTGTTTTTAGTTCAAGGTAATCATTTGTTTTGCATCTTTATTTGAATAAATATTTAATGTTATGAGGTTGTAGGTGCTGGTGCAGGACAGCAGATCAAGTTGTTAAGTGCTGGCCCATCATTGAATTTATCAAATTTGAGTATTGCCAAACCAATTGCAATCAAGCAGGCATCAAATACACTTGTGTCACCAAAAAATGTAGTGATGAAGAAAACATTGCCTAAAACAATAACTAAAACTAATGGTATGGATGATAAATTATTGCTTTTATTATTTATTTTGTATAAATGTATTACTTCATTTGTCTTGGTTTTCAATTTGTTCAGTTGAGTGTTGTTATGTTTCAGTTGATTGCAAATCAATTGTTTTTATATATATATATATATATATTTCCAGATACCAAACCACAAATTGTGGTTCTACAAAAATCCGACCCACAACTCCTTCCATCAACTTCACAAACTAAAACGCTTACTCTTAGTGAAGCGCAACAAATGGGTCTAATTGGCAACACTAAAGTCATTTCACAAGGAAACAAACAACTTGTAGCCAAAATTATTCCCCAAATTCGCGCACCAGCAAAAATCTTGCCAGCGCCTCAAGCAGCATCGACTTCAGGAAATGTAGGAGTAAAGCCGCAAGGACAACGGATATTCTTGAAACAAGCTAATGTTGCACCCACTGTCATACAGGTGCCAGGTGGACAAGCCGGACAACTACATCAGATTAATATTCCTGGCAAAGGTGTGCAGTATATCAAGTTCATCACGACCTCGCAAGCTGCTGAAATCAATTCGACGGCAGCGGCGACAAGTTCCACGCCTAAAATGCTTGCCGTGTTACCCACAAAGGCAGCGATTGGTGCAACATCTAAACAGATTATTAAAGTAGTCAAACCAGCGGCGTCGACTCCGAAAGCATTAGCTGCAGGATCTCAGGTGGTTATCAATCGTGTCGTGTCGTTGGCTCCTTCGAAACCGATTGCCGTGAAGGGAACACCTAAAAGTCCAGGAGATGCTGTTGTGCCAAAGTCTGCTTCGCCGGAACTCACCATGGAGTCCAATGGCATTAAGACAAGAAAGCCTTGCAACTGTGCAAAGTCACAGTGTTTGAAATTATATTGTGATTGCTTTGCGAATGGCGAGTTCTGTTTCCAATGTAATTGTAATAATTGTTTTAACAACATAGAAAATGAGGAACAACGGCAACGAGCTATTAAGAATTGTTTAGAAAGAAATCCAAATGCGTTTCGTCCTAAAATCGGCAAAGGAAAGGATGCCGGGGATGAAGCCATTCGTAAACACACGAAAGGCTGTAATTGTAAGCGATCGGGTTGCTTGAAGAATTACTGTGAATGCTATGAGGCGAAGATTGCTTGTTCCAGTAATTGCAAATGCATGGGTTGTATGAATGTGGACACCGCACCGCTGTCGATTGAAGTAGCAAACTCCGCAGAGAACGCCGATGGCCTTGTGTTTTCTGGCAGTCCACCATCTACGAAAAAGTCAGATGAAAGTAACAACAAGAAGAGAACAGTTGCTAAGTAATGATGTTTTCATGAAACTAATTGTGTTTCAAATATTATATTGCATTCTTATTAATTGTAAATGTTTATAGGCAAGTATCTACTTACATCAATGGAGCTGTAATTGAAGCAACCACCAACTGTCTTGTTACCATTGCGAAGAATGCCGAGGATGCTAGTAAGTCTGAGGAAGCTACCAGGAGGGAACTTATTATAGAATTTGGTAGATGTTTAAAGGAAATTATTGACTGTTCTTTGGGCAAGCGATTGCCGTAGTATAATTTAATGGTTTTTATTGTAAGTTTGATTCAAATATTGACAACTGATAATATATTATGTATTAGGCTTTGTAATATTCCTATAATCTCAGATATATTGCATTGAACTTCAATATTGTAAATAATAAAATAAGGTTCAAGTATGCATTCGTGTAGAATTAATTCTGACGCATTTTTTAAATATATTGTCTGTTTTTTGAACTAAAATTTAAGAAATAATGTATGGAGGCGATAATTAAAAAACCAGAGATTTAAATTGTTGCAAATAATTTATTGAAATAAATAATCGTCTTGATATCTAGATAATCGCCAATGATTAATTTACCATTGGTAGGTGGCGAATGGACCAGCGAAGCTCATGTGGGAGACAGCAACAGCTGGGGAGTAGGTAAGGGCGGCCTTGGCGACGACTGGTGCGGCAGCGTATGTCTTGGCAACAACAGGAGCAGCGGCATAGGTGGCGACTGGAGCGGCATGAGCGTAGGTGGCAACTGGGGCAGCATAGGCGGCCTTAGCGACAACTGGGGCGGCGTAGTGGGCAACTGGGGCAGCGGCATAGGTAGCGACTGGGGCAGCATAGGCGGCCTTAGCAACAACTGGGGCGGCGTAGGTAGCAACTGGGGCAGTGTAAGCAGTCTTGGCTACAACTGGGGTGGCATAAGCGAAGGCATCGTTGGTGATGCGGGTGTCGTATTTGCGGACGGAGGAGAAGGCACCATCAACAGCCTTGTTGTAGTGAGACACGGTACCACCCAAAGCGGAACGGACAACAGATTGGGAGGAGGAGGCGTAGTGTGGATCGTGGACGGCGGCAACTGGGGCAGCGTAGGCATGAGCCACTGGGGCGGCGTAGGCAGCGTGGGCAACTGGGGCAGCGACGGTGTTGATGTAGGCGCTGCTCACCGCAGAAGCTGGGCTGTAAGCCAATGGGGCGGCAACTGGGGCGAGTCCAGCGTTAGCGCAAGCCAAAGCGGCGGCGAGGACGATAAGCTAAAAAAAATAAATCCAATTATTCTTAACTGTTGTGTTTTCTAGAGCCATGTGAAGAACTTACTTTAAAAGCCATCTTAATAGATTAGGTTGGATTGGGTTGTTGAGTTGTTGCTGGTTGTTTGATAGTTGGCGAGAAACTGATGCTGTTGGCTGAAGACTTCGGTGGTTTTATACTCGTCACGCTCCACGGCTCTTTTCTACAGGTTCAGTTCGGATACATATTGGTTTTGCATTTTATGCAGTACCACGTTTGGCTTGATTCGGTCAAATTGCTCCAGGGTATGGTCCACTTTCGCTCTCAACGTTTGAAGGTCTAGGGTACGAAGTATGCGAACGACTTACCATCTCTTACTGTCTCTTACTCAGTATACCAATATGTGACATTTTTCTTGTACAGTTTACCAGATTAATCAACATTACAGTGGCCGTGATGCTATTGTTACATCAGCGTCACACAAGGAAAGATCTCAATTCACTTCTTTTAGCGAGAGGTAATTACAGATGCAGTCAAAGATATCCAAAGCAGATGCTTTTTGATATCAATGATTTGTCTGCCACTTTTGTTTATCGTTGCATTGTACTTTGCAACTGGTTTTCATTCACCTGAAAGTTGTTTCATTATATTTATTCGTTAATGTTATTACAGTGTTAAATAAAGATCAAAGATAATAACCGTGGAGCATAAATTATGCAATTGATTCAAAAACTAGTAAAAATTAGAACAAATCAAAATGATGACTGATAAGATTAGCAACTTATAACAACAATTTGAGTGCAGGATGTTTTGCCGTAAAATATCCTTCACATTACCATAATTGTAACATGTAAATTACATGTTACAATTAAAGTTTAGACAAGTGTATATTTGTGCAATAGAACATAAAGCTATTATATAATTACCTAATACTTGATTTGAAATAATCATAATCACAAGATCAACAGACATATTTTGTTGGATCCCAACCACAAAATCGTTATAACGATTTCGATTATTTAAATCAGATCTATTGTTTTGTGTATTCAAAGTGAAACTCGCAAGTTGAGAGTGCTTGGAAAGTCGAACATGAATCACAATTTCCTTGTCATTATTATGTATTGCCAATATTGTTAATGAGCAATATATTACAATGTTTGTGAATGTGTGAACCTGTAAAACTTGTAAACTTGTGAATAGAGAAGAAGTTTATTTATACCAAGAGAATTTTTCACATGATAAAGCATTCTGTAGCATTAAAAATGATTTGGTATAGGTTTTAGGATTTATATGAGAAAGTATTATGATTTATTCTTGTAATTACTTTACTAATATATTATTTTAGATGGTATTCAGAAATAATGTGGAAATTAATCTGGTGGTGAAATTAGCTTCTTTCTTAATGTAAAATGGGTTGAACATTTAATTGTGTTTTATTATTAAAATTGAGATTTCATATCTTAAAATTGGGAGGTTTATTTTTAATTTATGTAACAAGTTCGAAGTGCAGTTTTATATATTAATTAATCCTAAAATAATGAATTCAAAAAATAAATGTTTTTTCCTAATTTTAAAAGTGGTAATATAAATAATATTGACTTTATTACTATTAATATTGTAACTAGAAAATAACAAATATTGTAGCCTCAGGTTTCACCGATTTTTACTACTCTGTTCTTGACCTCTGCTCTTGAATCAACAATTGTTTGTTCCGATTTTACCTAACATCCGATTTAAATCTCCCTATCAACTACACGCCTCTGTTTTTATGGATTTCTGCTGAAAGAGAATGCGAATTAAAAGCACCTTATTGTTTGTGTTTTTTTCTGTCTCCGGTGAGTTTGCTAAATGTCACAATAATTTAATATTATTTGCGCTATATCTCCAGGTGTACATGGTAACTGTATGACGATTGTGGAGCCGGTTTTTCGGCGAGTATTTTATAATTATGGGAAATTACACGACGAGTGCAAGCGACACGCAGCGAATTGAAAAGAATATATAAGACTCAGTCGATTGGAGTTGTATCATGTGCATTATATTATTACACACGACAGAGTATGCGTTGGGTGCGTCCGACAATGGCCCAATTTCGGAAACCTCCGAATGAAGCGAAGCATGAAAGTCTCCGACAAGTAAACCAATTAAGCCAATAAACTAAATTTAATTATAATATCATAAGGAATTTATTCTAATTTGGGTAACCAAATAGATCTGAATTACATTCGATATATTTCATAACATACATTTACATTGAATTTCTAACAGTCATGTGGTTTCAACTAAATTGTACATGAATCACTGATAATTGCATTGTTATAATTGCAGACTCGCAGTAATGATATTAAGTGCAATAACTACTGGTAAAGAGAAGAAAAAACATAATTGTTTCTTTATTAACTTAACACTTACGATTATAAAATACAATAGAGGTATAAGAAATTATTCTGGTAGTAAAATGGGTTGCATATCTTGTTGTGATGCAACTATATTAGTTGCCGACATCGTACTTGACCTCCATTCCATTATATTGCATCAACTACAAGGGTTAGTAGCAGTTATTGGGATATTAAATATACCTTCAGCAGGAGTTAAACCTGTGTCCACAGAATATGCACCTTGCTATCACTGCTACCGCAAGACCGCTTACAAACTAAGCTACGGAGCAGAGCTAGTTGCATATCTATCTTGAAAAAAGTTGAAAACTGTTGAAGTGGAAGTATTGTGTTGCACACCATTTCAATCCAGAGCAAATGCCTAATATTCAAATAAATAATGTTACTCAACTCGAAATCAAACCCAACATTTATAAATTGATTTTACCTATATTATTATGTCATAGCTGGTAATAAGTGAACTATAATCTAGTTCCAGTATTAAATTAGAGAAACAAAACACATTCTACTCTTCTGTTACATTGTTATCTTAATTTTGAACTAGTAATTAATACTCTTTCCTTCTGAAATTAATTTTTACATAAACATTACATAAAGTTTTAAATTCAATGGTCCATATAAATAACAATTCCAAAACACAAATCCTGAAGAAAATATTGTTCAAAATTGAATTTGAAATACATGCAATATTTTACAAAGTCATAATTTTTGACATTACATAAAGTTATTGTTTTTTTTTTTAAGTGATAAGTTATGAAAAATGAGTTCCAGTAAAGTTCCGTGTTTGTTTTCTTACGTTGAAGATAAAATAGTCCATTACAAAACCTTTACTTTAGCCAAGACAAAACGTAGCATTTTCCGCTTTCCTCGTACAGCCAACGGAAGCTAGTTAAAGCATTTAATTGACTCATTGTCTGCGCTAATTAGATCCAACGGCGCGTCGACGAAGGCGTTGGCGACACGTCTGGGCTTCTGCAAAATTTTGCATCAACTTGAACAACAGGATTGCATTAACGTTTGCAATCAAAGTCACAATTACATCAACTCGGATTGTTATTAATAATCCAGGAAAACTTCTTCAAATTAATATATTTCTGCATTACAAGACAATACAATATTAGTGATTTTAAAAATATTTGGCTTACCTGTCAACGACCCAATTTGTTCGATCAAAAACCAACGAACTTTGTTGAAAGCTATGATCATGATGAAAAAACAACATTGGCGTTATTTGATTAAAATTTAAATCAACAGAGTATACTGTTAGCAATGTGTAATAATGGATTTTGATTAAAATAGAAAATTAATTTTCTCGTTGGCGATTTGTTGGCAATTATTATGGTGTAGTTACCCGGTTGTTGTGGCGTAGTTTTGCACCTCAGCATGTCTAAAAGCAAGACAATATAAGTTTAGTTGATGTAAAAATAATAAAGCGTAGAACTGTATGGAATAAACTGCTACAAACTAAAACTACAATTTCTAAACCTAAAAACGCTTCAATTGATTACAAAAACAGCTTATTAGTGATAAATTATATTAGAACGCAATGGAATGTTTAGTGAAGGAAACCTTAAAATATCTAATAAATTAGCTAAAAATCTACTCTAATAAAAATCAAATAATTACTAAACAAATAAACATATTTCGCAATTATTGAAATGTTTACCACTAATATTGTAAGCACAATCAATTTTAAACATAACTTGTACGCCATAAATTTATTGCTTACCTGGGCGGCGGTGGTGGTAAATACGATTCATACGGTTGCCTGCGGACACACAACAATCAGATATGCAAATATCTTTTTCCATTTCATATTTCACATTTTAAATGCAGTCTAATCGTTGAGATGTATAAAGTATATATTCCGCAGTTTTGCCGCAGGTATAAATTTGCTAATGACGTAATATGCATGTCATGACAACTAAGCTAACATTAAAAGATCTGTATCAATCTCAAGATCAACAAGAGTGTTATAAAATGTTCACGTGCACGTTTTCGATTTGATTCAGTTCATTCAGGCAGGTTTAGGCTGGGTCGCGATAATTACCTCGGACTCACCCATACGCTTTCTTCTAGATCATGAGCGATTGTGTCCAGCGTGCTAGAAACATATGGAATTAATATTCGACCAAACTTATAATGTTTGGTAGAAGAATAATTTTATATAACTAAATGTTGAGTTAACCTACATCATCAGAGATTTTCTTTGTTTTAATTGAATATATATGAAGCTAATTATGAGCTAATTAATTAAAAATGTATTTCGACTTGTTCATAATTTAAACTACTTTATGTTAATTATTCATAATTATCTAGTTGCCTTGCAAGAGTAGAAAGAGCTTAAAATCACAAGTTTACCCAAAAACACATTTCGAACAAGAACTTAATGTTTGTTCTTTGATAAGAACACTGAATAAGATGACAATGTTTAGAAAGTAGCAAAAGGTTCAAACAGTTTCAAAGAAATGAACTGGAATAAACAAGAATGAACAAGTTAAGAGATAGTGAGGTTAAGAACACAAGTTTCATCTAAGAAATTGTTCCATTGTTTCAATTCTATTTCCCTAATAATTTTTGGCTTTATTTTGTTCATCTATTTATTTATATTTATATCAACTAAGTTAAGGGACATTAGATGTATTTTATGAGTCAATTCAATTGATTTCTTTTCAACCTTTAATCAGATTCATTATAACCAATTATTAATTAATCCTTTACATATACTAATTTTATCATCATTTCAAGTAATCGCTTTTACTAATTTATAATGACAACGCTCTACATCTGCATAAATACGCCAAATCAATCAAACTAATCGCAAGCGCAAATCATGCGCTAATGTCGCTAATAATAAAATGTCAATGGAGCATTTATAATTGGTCGTTTCAATCACATTGAATTTCCATCAAACTGATTCAATATTCATTTAGTCGCTTGATTTGCCGCAGAGAAATTAATTCGTTCGTTCCTGAATTTCATCCACTTAATACTTAATTAATGGAATAATAACAAAAGTGACCCCAAAAATATAATTGATTTCGATTTACAGTAATATTGGCTAATTAGAAATTATAGCCTGTCAGTAGCTCGATTGATTGAGAGAGAGTAAATGAGAGTAGTAATTAATTCTTACTCTGTACGTAGTGTAGCTCTTTGCGTTTGCCAATTCTGGGGATTCTGATGAATTAATTCCGCTGAACCACTCCTGTAAACGAAACAATTTTTTTTATGTAGCTTGTGTTGCCTATAATATCGAATATTCCAGAGTTACCTGTGGAGCGTCACATTGGAATGCCTTCTATACACACTTTGTTCTCGATTCCGACGCACCATACTCCAGAGCACAGGTTGCAAACACACCAGCGTCAGGATTAATAAATAGCATGCGAATGATAACGCGTTCTGGGAAAACAAAACGCAAAGAATAATCAGCAACAAACCTATTGCGACAGATTGAGTTGATGCATTAGAAGTTGCCTACAGTAAGCACACAGAGATAAAATATACAAGCGAAAGTCAGGCAAAGATTCGCAACGTTGTGTGATTAAAAAATAGATTCCAAAAGATATTAAAAACTCCGTGCTAAGAGAAGACAACGAGTAAATTAAATTGAAAATGATGCAGCGTAATTTTAGCGACTCTTAGAAGTGCAACGCTTAATAATAACGCGATGAACTCAGACTGGCTTAGTTTAACCACTTTTTTTCTCTTGGAAATCTACGTATTACCGTGTGACGAATAAAGCAATCTGCTGGGTAGCAGACAATACGTTTTGTTTCTGCGCTGGAAGATCGGGATGCGGCGGATAAAAAGCGAGGTGGCACGGATCGTTGCGCGCCGCTCCCGAACAAAAAGCGGCGCGTTACGGGTGCAAAAAGCGGAAGAAACTCACAATGCCGTCGACGCATCCATCACACAGCGTCACCCTAAGCGTGGCGAATATGCGCCATAATGGGCCGCTTTTTGCTGTTCGATGCTTGATTTCGTACAGGACATTGGTGCGAAACTGGACGAGATAGTCGCTCAATCTGTTTATGTAATTTACCACGTGCTATTGCACAAAAACACCCAAATTCAAATTAAATTCTAATCTGTTTGAGATTGACAGACCTATAATAATATTATGCCATGCATAGGCAGCACACAAAACACTCACATTCTTTGCAATTGTCTCCAGCTCAAAATTCATCGACTGTTGAAACTTGGTCAAGTTAACCAGGACATTCTCAGAATGTTTGACCAATGGCTTCAGGAGAACCTCAAGAGCAGTTATGTAATAGATGAGTTTATCTTGAACGTTATTCAGTTCTTTGTAGTCATTATCAACGATATCACGCAGTTTGTAAGCGAGATTCTCGAGGCGTCCCTTGATACGTCCATTGCGGAGATGTTTGGCAATGGCGTAGATCTGGTCAAGAAAAGCATGCAGGTCCTTGCCGACGATGGGCTGGGAGGCACGTAAGCGATGCTGAGTTAGATTGACACCACCAGCGTTGATGAAGTCAAGCAGCGAGTTTTCTAGTGGTGGAGAAAGGATCTTCAGCTCGCGCTGGACTCGAACTCGGCCCAACGCGTCTACCATATCCGGCCAAGCTGTGTGATCGGTAACCGTGTCTATGTCCAGAAGCGTTTTTAAATTGAATGCTTTGTAGACGGTCTTGTTATTCTCTATTGCCCTACAGGCAAAAATATATGGGATATAATTCCCCTTTATGGTTGAAGATTTGACAAATTGAGTTAATTACCGGATTCTTTCAGAAGCTCTTAAAATATGTTTGTCTTACCTTAAAGCGTCCAACATTCGTACAGTATCATTAAGATTAAATTTCTCTTTGATTAGTCCATTCTGAGAGTAGAAAAGTCCACCAACATCAAAAAAACTTGAGATAACCCGGTACTCTGAGTCATATAATGGACGACAGATAAAGGTTTCACCGTGGACACCAAGTATCAACATGGATGTTGCTAGAAACCATGCTAGGATAGCTGCAATGACTCCTAAAACACCGCCGAAAACAACAAATGATGTTTTGGTTTTTGTACAGCTGCACGGTGCTCCACAAACAAGTAACATCCAGGTTAGAAAAGAAACAATCGCTAATCCTATAATAAAACAAGATAATTTAGCGTTAATTATGCTCGAATAGATATAAAGTTAGGTTGTGTATTTATGATGTTTACCAAACGTGAGCAGATAGCGCCACATCTCCCAAGAGGTTACTAGCGCCCGATAGGGGGCGATAGCGTCTTCCGCATACTTTATGGACGTTATCAGTGCACGCGAAGTGGTCTCCAGTGTGCGCAATCTCTCGTGAATGTCGACACGATGTCGTTCTAGTGCTGTCCTTATCGCTGTTTGATAAATATTTCATGAACACCAAATCATCCCAAGCCAAAGAAGAAAAGACAAACAAGAATTCAATCATTCGACAATATCATCAACTTCAGAACTTGCTTTGCAGTAAAAATTCTAATAATGTCATTGAGTGGATTTGGAGTAGTTTTCCACGTTATAATTGAATGATGATGACGGGAGGGAAAAGGCCCAAAACGTTGAGTGACTAAAATAACCCTCGACTAATGCAGAGGGCAGTGAATTATTGAACTTTGCGCCGAAGACGGCAAGCAACAAGAGCAAATAAATACATAGGCATTGCAGGCTGGAAGGCGGTTGTTAGAGGTGAGAGGTTTTCTCACGGAAAACTTGCGTCAGACGTAATTACTTGGATGTAACGCGAAACAAATGCATTTTGAGTGTTTATGTCGACAGGAAAATAAAAAAACAAGTGCAGCGAGTCAAACAGAAGCAGGCGAGTGAATTGCTAAATTCGAATGAAAGAAAAGTAAGTAAAACAAAGTTGAAGATAAAAATAACTGAATGGATTAGTTAAAATAAAGCCGAAAACAATTTGAATAAACAACAAGATAATCTAAGACAAGTCTACTTAACATCAAATTAGTTCAAGAAGTTTTTTTTAGATTTGGAAGAATTCATGTCTGTTTGGCTGCATTTGTTGAATATTTTTATGTATATTATGAAATTGTATTCAAATTTTCCAATTTACAAAAAAACTTTCTTATGCATTGCACAAGTTTAGAGAATACATTTAAGTTTTCTTTGCTTTTAAGTAGAATTCTGCACATTATTTGTCTGCATACTAGTTTACTTTGTTTGTTATTTCTTACACATTATTGTATTTTTTAGACAAAATTTACCTATGTGTCTAAACCTATAAAATATTTGTATTATCTGTTTTGTTGTGAATGAATTTAAGTTGACTTGCGTATGGGTGAAACTGGTGGAATTGTAAAATACCTGCGCGTTGATCGCTGGTTTCAAGCGCAATTTTGCGCGCAATATCCTGATAATCCATTTCCGCCTCGTACAGGGACGAATTGAAGTGCGTTTGACCGGAAATCCCGCCAAGGTAGATCAGTTTTCCATCTGATATTAACTGTAACATTTTATGATAAAAATATTTCTACATTGACAATGGATTGATCGTTGGGTGAGATATGTAATGTTTTGCTCACAATTTATTGTGAATGGATGAAGATAATACTACATCTAATAATTGTTTGAAGAACAATGTCGTTCTATATCTTTTTTTTTTTTGAACACCAATTCTTGAATGATCTATCTCTTTCTAGGTGTTTTCACCTCTCAACTTTCAAACTTTAATTACAGGAAAACTACATAAGCTATAGCATTGTAATTTTTAAAGACTTACATCTTTTATATTAAACGTTAAAATCAATCCATTTTCAGTGATAGTGTCACAAAGTGGAACATCCCGGTCGCTGCAAACCTGTCGAATATTGCGTACCAAAGACACAAGGTCTTCTAGCCGGCTCTGAAGGCGGTCTCCCACTTCCATTGCCGCCATGCTTGTTGCTTTGATTGCAGCGACCGTTTTCGAGATCTCCGTACTGTCTAAACATTAAACTTAATTAAAACGCAGGAAAAAACGAAGAAAAAAATTTAAAGAAAACACTGAGAGTAGTGTTGACGATTACCACTCGGGTTAAGTGTTGAATGAGTGTAATCTCAAACTATGTGTGCTTCATCAATTGCGGTACCTTGTTGAAGGAGTTTTAAGGAGAGAAACGTATTCTCCAGGTTGTAGTACTCGTCGAAAGTGTTTTTGATTGGTTTGCCTAACAAGTTCTCAGCATCTGCGAAAAAGAAAATGAGGAAAATAGAATTGGAAACGGAAGCAATTAGTAACGAGATGCATACAATTTAATACTGCGAGCGATAATTTCCCACATTTCAACAAAAATCATACAAAAAAGAAATGTTTTTTAAGCTTGTGACTATTTTTTGTACTAACAGTTCTTTTGATTTAGTTTTCTTTCAAAGTATACCTAGAAACTTGCCATCATATAGGTTTCTATAATCCGCTCTTCTCAATTCGAGCAGATTGATGATCTACTTTAATTTGCGTTTCCAATTCGAAGCGAACGAAAATTAATGTTAAAACTAATGAGTGCGTAATTAATTTGTACCGCACGCATCCGGACTAGTGAAGGGTGCGCTGGAGGCGGCTGGCAAGCAAGAAGCATAAGCATATGTACCTTGTAAATCCTTATTGACGGCGTCGAACGCAATCTCCAACGATGCGGCCGTCACGAACGCGATCTGCATCTCGCTGTTGCGCACAAATCGCGCGGTATCCTCAAACGCGACCGCCTCACGGCCGCCGCTGGCCGTCGCGGCGTCGATCGATCGACTTGCTTGCTCGCTGCCGGCGAGCATCAGGCCTATACTTGTGCTGCGTCCACGATTGAATCGAAATTCGATTACGTTGGCTAATTTTGTTCTGATCCATGATAGAATTAAAATGTTAGGTCTTTAAGCATTAAATATTGCATGCATCTTTCACCAAATTTCTCCACATGTTCCGTTAATAATTTATATGCTGTTTGCGTTTTAAGTGTCAGTAATTAAAAATAAATTAGGATGCAAACCAAAATAACAATCAAGTTTATTGCAGAAGTGAGTATAGTTGGTTGCATATATCACACTTAAATAAGAGCATATCTTTAATAAAACTTGTTTTTTGTTGAGAAAATTTTACTATAACACCTACTAATATTCATTTGTTAACAAGTTTTCAAGTAGTTACCTTCTTCAGTATCTGAATCCAGAATACTGAAGGAGTAAAGAGTATTAACAAGTGATTCTTAGTAAGTATTATAGTGAAATTTTATCAACATAATGAATATTAAACATTTCTTAACCACACTCAACGATACTCTAAAACTTGTTTTTTACTTTTGTTTCATGGTACTTACATGAGAAATAGTAGAATAACATTGAAGAGCATTGTATGACAAGCGGTTTGGGCTCGTCGTCGCTTGTCCGCCTGGTGGCGACTGTGGTGATTAGGACGGCGTTGATTGTCGACCTGCTCGAGGCTGGACGCCGAGGAGTGATTCTCGAGACGCTGCAGAAATTTTCGCCGCCGACAGCAGATCTCACCGATTGCTACATATGGCACGTAGGCGGCGGCGAGCAGCCAACATACAGACCACAGTATGAGCAGTGCTTCCAGTTTGGTTACCTGTCGCATCGGCATTAATATTGCACCTCTTATAACACGCCGAGTAAATTGGAGTCAATGTTAAATTTTGTGATGTTTAATTTTGATGGCTTCGTGAAGGTGAAAAGCAACAAATTGAGTAATTCTGAATGAAAAAGATCGCTTTATCAACGTTAACATAATCGACCTCGATGCGGCAGAAAAAAACAAAACGCCGCCTAAAGCGAGGCTAACGATAGCTTCACACGGGTTTATCTATCTGTCCCTTTTCACGCAATCAATGCAGATATGTCTCTCACTTTCTAGATGTTTTTTTGCCTTGGTAAAAGGACGTAAAATGTGAGAAAAACGAGCAAAAGTACAGGGATCCATTGGAAAACGTGAGAAGTTTTTTTAAATTCAACAAAGCTACACTTAAATAAAATACAACACAATTCAAGTTAAAAGCATTAAAAATCTAATGTTTCGATATTTTTAATTGGAAATTGTGAATTATATTTTGTTGCAGGTTCTATAGCTAGAAAACCCTGCCAAGTTCATTAATGGCACATTACTACATCTAGTAGTTTGGAGAACTGAAATTCTATCGCTTTAACTCTCCTCAACCCTTTAAATTTTGAATGTTCTATCTCTTTTCAGGTATTCATAATTCTCAATATTAGAAAATTCTTCACAAATAAACTACATAAACAAAAACATATGAAAATAATTCGATAATGTTATTTTGGGAATAATTCTGTTGATATTTTGTTCATATGGTTAATTTGCGTAGAATTCTTTAAACACACTATATACTCATTATGACTCAGTTTCAAGTCAATAACTCCTGCTCTGCGTTCTGATAACAGGATCACTTTATCAACCGTTATAAAAGCGTATATTTCACTCCTCTAACTTTTCCAGTGAAAAGCGTGAATTGATTGCGGTAAACTGGTTCAGTTGTAAGACAGTAATGATGATCCGCTTTGCGCTAATTTCAGGCGTACTCATGAAGTTATAATTTTTAAGCTACGCTGTGTTTGTGTGGTTGCACCTGGCATCTTAAGTCCCGTTAAGACTCTTTTTCTTTCCAAGTAATATTAAAGTTGTCAAAGTCTAAAAATCTTAAACTTTTCTAGGAATATCCCAACGGTTGAATAAGGTTATTCAGCCAGGAGAAAATTGTAATTTATGTAACTGTTTACCATGCTTACAATCGGAATACAGCTGATATTGTTGGCCATGATGTGGTTAAAGCGACACTTTTTCATCGCGTCGCTCCCGCATCGTTTTACATCTAATAAATATTGCTAAACTCGCCTAAACTTTTCCAATTTGTTTCTCGTTGAGGGTGTGGGAGAAACTCGGCTGAACCATACTGCTTTGAATTCGAATGTTAGTGAGTGTTAGTGATACCGATTTACCGGTGGATATTTCACTAAGTCCTTTCTGCGTTTACCCGATTTTTTTCACGTTTTGTACTAGTCGCCACACTGACTACTAGTTATTTACGCTTAATTTTTTCTTATGCTGTGGTTGGTATGTAATTAAAAAGTTTAAATTTGACCGGAGTAATATTAAATTGTGAGAGAAGAAAATTAAATTGAACTCGTTTAGAACAAGTTTTAATAGAAATTAAATAAAGTTCTTTTGCTTAAATGTGTTGATGAAAGAAAGATATAAAAAAGCAAAGCAGTTTGTCAGAAGTGGGATTCGAACCCACGCCCTCAGACGAGGACCAGAACGCTCAGCCCGTACCGGAATACAGACAAGTTTGCACTTGAGTCTGGCGCCTTAGACCGCTCGGCCATCCTGACATGCCCCCCCTTTTGTTTAAATGTTGGTAAACAACCATAGAATATTCTTTTATGTTTTATTAAGCAAGAAATTTTTTTTTTTAAATTATTAAACATTGTATCATTTCATGTGAAACGAAGAATCAAAAACCTGGTTCTTTTATGTATATTCTAGTGCTCTCTTTTATCTCGTTCCTGAACATTTTTACTTTTGACGCATTTGACAATAACCTAAATTACCTTAAAATTAACTTTAAATGTAATTCAATGTATTAATTGTTCTTCTTAATCTAAATGATCTTCTAATTATATATTTTCTCTTCCGTATAAAGAATAGGTGATATCTACTCTACGAAATTTTTTCTGGCACACCAAATTTTTCTGTTCTCTCAGTCAGTTTTCCTATCCAAGTTAAAAAGAGCCACTGAGGAATAAAACTCTTCTTCTAGGTAGTTATACTATTCTGGAATGAAAGACATGCGGAAGCACGGGAAGCACGCAACATTTACCTGCAGCCAAAGCGCTTGGATTGTGAGGCGACCTTCAACGGCTTCCTTCAAGCTCTCTGAAAACAATTTTAGTAAATTAAAGGCTTGATAAGTGTGAAATATGAAGTGAAGAAAACTTCTTGAATTATTTACTGATTTACCTAATGGAAAAGCAACCGGTTGTAAAATGCCAACGATAACCGTAAAGATGGCAAAGCTAAACATAGGATGTTGTGGCTCTTCGGTGAGTAAGATTCGCTCGCCATCGGGCGCCATTGGGAAATGCAATTTTTTCGAGCTGCTCGCCATTGTGGAGCCACCAATTG
>JAODIE010000002.1:1189823-1226239 GCA_027575565.1 Diploeciton nevermanni | reverse complement strand
TCATCCGCTTCGTTATCGATGCTAATAGTATCCGCAGTAGCAATATCAATATCTATGTCACTATCTTCTACCTCTGTGCCGATGTCCACACTCACATGATCACCAGCACACAGTTTTATGCATTTCACGACTGCGCTGATTGTTTTATCCACCCCGTGTATGTTATTTTGCAAATCCGCAGTGGAGATGCACCTGAATGTAGACCACCCACACACCACTAATACGCCAAGTGCACGCATTAAACGGAGATTTACGAGATTACCACGATGATCGTACATGTTTTCGGTGAAGTTATAGCAAAACACTTATAATAGTAATAATTTAAGAAAAGATTTTGTTTGCGTTCAGCAAATATTCGTTGCATGTAATTTATAGTATATTAAATCATTTAAATTCTGCGGAAGGCAAGTAGGAAAGCTAGTTGTTTGCATGGAAAGTGATAGAAAACTGGTGATTTTTTAATAAGAGTGCCTTTCTAGTGTGCCACTAACCTCACTTCTAAGGGTTCATTTGCATACCGAGTGTTATATACTAGTAGAATCCAATCATGTTGTGGTTCCGATAAATCAGTGTTTTCTTGAAACACATGTTTGTGCCTTGATTAACTTAATATTTAAGGAGTGTTGACCTTTTAATTCAGGCATTAACCACATTTATTATGCGTCTAAATTTGCCTACTTCTAGAGCTCATTGTATATTCTGCTCTAATTTGCGGCAAAAAATATAATCCAATTCAGTGTCTAAAATCCTTCTCTTTACCATCATTTCATTTTGCAACTTCAATGACTAATGGTCTTAATTTTTCGTAAATAATTAACAATATTATTGTGTACATTTATCTCCTCTTCATATTTTTTCCTCTTTTGATTTGCACCGATTGCGCTCTGTTTCCACTCAAAATAAGTGACCTTCGTAATAGGATAATCATGTCATCCGTCATATAACTCCAGCAAAGAACTCGATTTGCCCACATTTTCAGATTGTCTTCAAGCGAGAAAACAATTGATGTTCGTTTAAGACGGGATGCTGCGAGAATGTTTCCGCATGAATTATCGCGTGCGACAAGCGGAAGTAAAGAGATGCTCGAGTATCATTTATTTCACGTCAAACAAATCGTGATCATCGGTGTGATTTAATATAAACGGCGACACAATAAAGAACAATAAATCATTATTTGTAGGATAATATTAGACTATTTTAGTGTGTTTGGAGGATTCTAATCAATTAGTTATTACTAAAAATGGGCATATTATAGTCAGATATTTTAAAAAATTCTAGATTTCTTGGAAAGCACAATTAAAGCAAGTTTATTTTGTATGTCATCTTATTTCATGAAAATCTCAGTCTTCCTCTCAGTCTTGGAGTTGTTACAATATAAACTTCCAAAAAGTTTAAACGTTTGAAATAAATTATAATAGATTAGTATAGGCAACTTTTAAAACATCAAGACATCTTTTGTCTTGCGATTTATTTCACTGGGAATTGAAAATCTCAAGTAAATTGTAAACTATTCGGGAAAACAAAGAAAGTCAACAGAAATAAAAGTAGGTTTGTTGGTTTGTAAGAGTGTATAATTTAATAGTGCACTCACGATTTATCTGGTTCACAAATCTTCGAGAAATAGTTTAGTAGACTTTGGAGTGTCGTAAATACAAACTAAAATTGCATGTTTTTCTTTGTTGGTTGTTGTTTCAGCGCCATCTTTTCTATAGCCCTTACATTAGAATATACGGAACAGAAGGGAATTAATTTGTGCAAGTCACGCATGTCTATAAACCTAATGAATGAATAATAATTAGCTGAAATAGGATTAGTTCAACCGGAAAAGCGAGTGAAACAATAAACAACTGAATTCTGAAAAAAGTCTAATCCCTTTAGTGATAGAAAGACTGAAGATTTTAGGACCTACTAAGCTATAAACCAATTTGCTATCCTTGTAACAATGACAACCTCTTCATTCTTTGTTTAGATGTGATCGCTTGACGCCTAAAGTATAAAAATTTTCTTCAATAATAAAATTCTAAATCAAAAACAAATTGTCTAAATTAAATTGTTGTAAATTATTGTAAAACTAAAAGCTTATCATTGTTATACTCTTTGTATATAGTGTCCAGTGTGCGCTTGCGGCGGAGGCGACTGCCTAGCAATCCATGCTGATGCTGGATGAAACTCGTGCGGCTCAGTTGCGCGTTACATCTCGTCCGCGAAGGACGCAGCCGCCTCCGTCGCCGCCGATTACTCGCATTCTCGCCTCAAACCAAGTCTCGTAAGTTGCGAGCTTTGAGTTTGCAACTACGGACAGTGCAAACGTGGTGTGAGTTGATAAATTGTTGAGCAAACTTTTCCCAATTGATCGCAAACTACTAGTGACATTTTATAAACAAATTGGAAACTTTTGCAAACAATTGCATTTTTAAAACAAAGTTGAATTATTCAAACTGACTACATTCTTTTTTTTTACCTTCTTTCAACTCCTCTAAAAATGACATTAAACAAATTTATTTAACGTAACTTTCAACTAACTAAAATTATATTAAATTATTCATTATTGAAGGGGCATCAACAAAAAAACGCTAGATAAAGCGTGAAAATACTCAATTAAGTTTGAAACTAATTTTAAGGTGAGTGCTTGCAATTTAGAAACTCTATTAGCTTTTTACGAGTTGACAATAGATAACCAAACTTAAATCTCAAGTTGAAACTTGGTAGATTGTTAATTAGAATTCAGTTGCTCTGAAAATTAGCACTTTCTTTCGCCTGCAAAAAGGTATTCGCGACTGTTCACATTGTACGCACAATGTCCTTGCGTTCATTTACATTTCAATTAATGTTGCGAATTTAATTACATGCTACGTTTCATGTTAATGTGCGCTTCAATTAGATGCAATTTAATTAGTTATCCAATAAGGTAATAAACAAATAAGTGTTTTCATCATTGCAACTCGATAGGAATTTATATTTTCCAGTTGAACGGAAAAACTGATTACTATTCTTAGATGAAGAAAATGTTGATATTGAATTGGATTTTTTAACTTTCTTTATTTGAGCAGGAATTGTTTGGATTTTATATAAACTTTTAGCCAATTGCAGTGGAAAATTACATTTTGATTGCATTCATATACTCATTCACTCTTATATAAGTAAAGTCGCTGCGGTGAAATTGAGATTGCTTCTTGAAATTGAAATTTTGCAGTTTGCTATTAGGTAAATATTAAACTGAGATGTATGCTTGTATGTTATTGCGAGGATATAGATCCGCGCATTGCAATTCATGCCGAGTTATGAATCTGAATGCATAGGAAGATGTAAAGAAGGAAAGTTGGTTGCCTAACAGTTTGGCTATTGTCGAGTTCAAATTACTACCATTTTGATTTTTCTTTTAACTTACGTTGATGACAAGTAATTAAAGGAATATTAAGAAAGTTGTAAGATCGAATTATAATTTTATATCTCTCACAGATATGCTTTCTATTCAAAAGTTAATTGGGAAGCTATTTTTTATTGAGAAAAACCCTTTGATCCATTGGTTGATTTTTTGCATAAAACATGTATTACTTTCATATGTAACCTCAACATTTTTTAAACATGAAACTTAACATACCACAACTTTACAAAGTTTATCCAATTTCATCTGCAGCCACTGCCGTCTTCCCGTTTCTATTCTTTAATTTCGTTCATATCTGTCGCATCTCCAAACAATATTATTCTCCTGATGAAAACGCAGACGAGTCAAATTTGATGCTATTATGAAACTGCATAATAAGATTCCTGTTTTCTTATTGGTCTACCGAATGGTTAATCTTGAACGCTTCGGTACTAATGCAAATGCAACTTGAAGCTATTTCAAGCGTCCAAATGCATACCAGATTTAGGTCATTAGAAATGGATAAAGCTTTGTATATATCTGAAATTATTGAGCAAAACAAAGCGATTAGAAACGTGGCAATTTATGTGATAACAGCTATCTGCAAATCTGAGGAGTCATAAGTGTAATTTTTATTAGATTTGAGTGTGGTGTTCTTTACTTTGATTCGTAATTTTAGTTTTAATTTGAGAGTACGTTTTGTATTAATTTTTCTTTTTAAATTCCGTATTAGTTCCCATGAGAAATAAGGCTCAATCAATCTCTCCGCCTCACTGAAAATCCACCTTTGATAGCGGGTGTGTTGCAGCTTGTCGAGTGGTCCAAATCCAAATCTCTTTGGCTTGATGTCCAACTGCGTCCAGCTATCCCAATGCCCTAATGTCCGTGTTCGGACAGCTACCATTCTTCGAACTCCACCAATCACTGTCTTTATCCTGCACTTTCGCCTTCCATTTCGTCCTCTCGCAGCACTATGATCGCGGTCGTGTTCAACGACCACCACGTCAACCGCACCAGGCCCACGCTCGGTTGCGTTGCCGAATAGTGGAGCAATGGAGCCATAGTTGGAATCGGCACGTCTGTGGTTTTCCCGTCTTCACGCGTTTGCTTTACAGCTTTTGCTTGTGCATCTCCGGACGTGTCCGACGCACGCACAAAGTGCTGTAGCCCAATAAGGGCAAGAGATATATTGGATGGACGGGAGAGACTCTTCCTTCCTTCTTCTGGTGCTGGATATATAATGTAAAATCAGTAGACAACTAAAAAAGCAGCACCAGGAGAATGCGGTAGTATTGAATACAATGAATAAAATAGTCGAATTGGAGCATACAAGTCACGGTTTTATATCTTTTTTTACCGTGTTCTTATACTATTTTTATGAAAACCTCAACGTCATCTGCATACTAGAATCTGCACCAGATAAAAACTCTACTTACAAGCTGAGTCGAATCGTAAAGTATGCTTCTCTCTCAGGATTGTGGACTATAAATTAAACCATATTCATGTCATCCTCTTATCGTCCATGAAATACTGAAATATTCTTGCTTTATGACTGCGCCTATCTTTTAAAGTTTTCTATACGCTTAATTTTATCTTCAAAGATCATTCAGATTAAAATTTACTACTTTAAGCGAAGTGAACTTATTTACAGTTTTTGTACGAATTACAATAGTGTCATATTGGGCAACTCATACTTAATCGAGTGAACATCATTCATATCAACGTCTGCACTTTTTCACAAAAACTCACTTTTCTAACTTGTAACTTTAGAACTATTCTAGATAAACAAATTACGTTTTTACTCATTTCTGTAGTATCTATTCACGAATTGTTATTCAAAACAACTAAATGATCTAACAATAATTACGGAAGTTATGAGACAATATATCAATTTCGGGATTCGGTCAAACACCAAAATTAAAATTAAAAAAAAAAGAACAATCGACGATTTGAAAATTTTGAAAAACTTAGAAAATCATGATTGATAGAATTCCGTTAATGCCATTTCGATCGAAAATTTGCTGTTCTACAGTGTAATTACTCCTGTTAAGTAAAACACTACTAGTTAAATAATAATAATTTAAAGCAGAATTAAATGAAAATATTATTATAAAGATCTAATCTTCATTCCACTAATAGTAACCTGAATATACGAAGTCTCATGAAGGGATTGTAGTACCACATGGCGGTTTGGATGTTTACTCAATTTTGTATTCTACACAACTTGAAGTTTTTATATCTGTACTCTTTACATCTTGCAAAGTGCTGCATCCCTAGTGACTTGGATGAAGGTTTGGAATTGTGAGGATATCAATGTCCCTTTCCAAACACTATCGGAATTTAGATTTTAGCGGATATTTCTTTAAAAATACTACTTGTATTTAAGAAAATAAAATTATATCTAAAAAAATTACTAATGCACAAAGAGGGCCTGTTTAAGGAAATGTTAAAATTACGTTTATTTCTTCCCTATATTTATTAGATTTCAATGCGTCTCTTTGCTTTCCTAATAAATTAGTGCCACCTTATTAATAATTTGATAAACATTTCAGTTTGTTTCAACGTAATAATTGAATATATGAGTACATTCTTATTTGAATAAGAAGTTATTTAAGGTTAGTTTTCTATCACATACTGTATATCCAGTATTTGCTCAAACTCTCGAATGCCTATCCTAACGCTGCATCCAGCAAGGAAAACTACAAAAAGGAGGCGGACAGAGTGTGTAATTTATTCGCTTGGATCCCTGCTAGCCTAGCCTATTCCGATAGGACTGCCAGGGTCATGCAGCTCGAACGCGACTATGGAGTACGACCAGTGCATGAATAGCATTGGGTAAATAATACCAAAATATCAAATATATCAAAAACCTATCGCAGGAAATTAAAATTGGAAGAAATATTTGTTTTAGGTTATGTTTCATTTACTTCTTGATGTAAATCCATAAATCAAAGATTTATGCAGTAGCGTGAAATATCGTATCCTTTTTGTTTCTTTATTCAATAAGCATTAAATTGCACGGTGTTTGTAAGCTTTGTGTCAACCAGTCAACAGCTTTGTTTACATTCCCAATAAATTCAAACGCCTTGATATCTTGAAATGTGCCAATTGTTCTGATATCAGAAAACACTCGGTAACTTTCAGAAAGCTCCTGGCAGAAAAAAGTTGAAGGAAAAAAGCCCAACGCATCAGAACACAATATCCACCAGCTTCTACTTAAAGTTTTAAAAGAGTTTGTTATTGTGATGCGATTCTTCTTATTTTGCTGACAATATATATGTGACTCTAGTTCAAGAGGAAATTATATTTAAGAAAAGAAAGTCAAGTTTGATGCGTAATGGGTTGCATACAAAACTTCAATTGTAGCACTGCAGATATTAGATGGTTCTTACATATTTTGTTAGTATTTATTTGGTAGTCTCTCCCATTTTATTTTTACAATGTGCAGCCTTTTATTCACAAGGAAACATGGCATGCTTAGTGGTAACTTGCATGCAATGAGTTTTTCTAGCTTGTTATGTGGACTGCATAAATCACTCACTGTGATATCGCAACCCTGCAGAATTCTGAACTGTTCAGCAACAAAAAATCTTGAAGCAGAGTAAGCAACAAGCAGGGAAGATTTGCATTCCTTTCTAGCCGGAAGTATGTATTGTGTTGCGGTAATTTTTACTGTTGTTAAAAGACAAAAAAAAATATGGCAACACTATATTTAACTTGTTAGAGGAATTAGAAACAAATGACTGTTGGATGTTACAAACCACATAACAAGTACATTATCAACCCTACCAACTAAATAAACCATTTCAACTCACAAACCAAACTATCACTCTACATTAGCTTCATTACCAAATTTCGGCTACAAATAATTAATTTAAATCAGAATGATAAATCAGATCTAAAGTTTATCTTTTTCCACTGAAGTTACTTATCTGTGTGTTCAGAGTATAATCATAATCTTTTTGCAATGCATATAAATTCTTTTGTAACCTCCATCATTAAACATATTTCTAAATTAACAATACTCTTTGGTATTCTCAATTCTTGTTGTGATTTGTCAACCACATCTACGAATTTCAATTCAATTAAATTCCCAAACAACGCCAACACATTTTTTCTTCACCTTACTTTTGCTTCTCTTATCAGCTGGGTTCATGGCATCGTTGATAAGAATGATAATTGAGTGAAGAGGAAGAAGTAGGTCATGCGAATGCACCACAGGAATAAATTGTGCACATTTGGAGGTCTAGGTCCTTGACGGGTTTTTGCTAGTAAAAGACATTGTCATTTTGCAAGGAAATGCGACCGGGATTCGTTCTGGAAGCAACTGAGACGTAAACGATGCGAAAATTTAGTGCAGCGTCGGAAAAGTACGCGATGAAATTATAAGATAATTTTAGATAACAGACTAGAGGGAAACAGAATATATACCTAAGGACTAATAAACTAGAGTAGAACAAACAAATAGAATTTGTTTCTAATAACGACAAAATAGTTGCTAATTATTAGAGAGATAATAAGTTATAATTTTGATGGTATTATCAAATTTTATACTTGCTTAAAGCAACCTATAATAAATTATTATTCTTCTTCAGGTAGTACAACTAAGATTGACAAATTCGACATATTGCAGAATGTTCCAGTAATTAATTTTTGCAAACAATTATTAGTAATGATACCATTATATCATTTTTATTTTAATTAGAAGAAAACTAGCAAGTCAAAGTTGAAAAAAATTGCAATTTTTGAATTTAACTTGGAACAAATCTCATCTATATTTTTAACCAATTAATATCTCAAATTTTGTATTTAAATGCTTTAATTTCTAAATTAATTGGAAATTAATGTGTTCTATTTTAGTGTAAACAGTAAACGGTTGAGCAGTATATTCAAGCACTTCATAAGTTCTACACAGTAAACCAACAACTTAAATCTTGATGCTCTAGAATTGCAAGTAGACTAACTTTATCTTTTTACTTCTTGAACCTCTTGCTTTCCTTTCTACTCTACTCATCTCGTCCTGCGATCTCTGCACGCGAGGAGTATGAGTGTTGGGCAATTGTGAGTAAAAATGGGGTGGAGAAAGGTTGCCTTCTAACAACTATCCGCTACCCTAACTGCCGTCATGTTATCACTACTGCTCCATTTCTTGCCCGCTTCAAGTATGTGTCTAGGTGCGGATAATTCAATTAAACAGTATTGAATATTCAAGTGTGCGCTGGACGAGAAGTGAGCATCGGCGAATGGCCTAGAAGAAAATAGTCATTTCCTAGATTTAATTAGATTTACATTAATAATTTCAGCAATATTTCCTCCAATTTAACGTCGCAATTAACGTGAAATATTATAAATCAAAAAGCAAATTTACACACCGATGATTGCATAGAACGTGTATGAAATTGATGAAAATCGAATGAGTGCATTATATATTTAGATGTGCATGGATTTCCTGTGAATTTGTGATGTTTGTCAGGTGTAATCAACTTGATGTGCATAGTAGGTTGCGCATATGACAGCAGTCAACGTAGATAGGGAATATCAATTTTCAGGGGGTGATTATGAAGCAGCAGCGCGGCGTGCAGATGTGTTGCTGAGAGGTGGACTAACGAAGGTGTGGGCAGGTGGCAATTTTAATACATGCTAGTTGCATAGAGAATGACATTTGGTACTACTAATATCAACTGATACAAGTTTACTTTACCACGCAAAATTGTCGCTTTTTAGCCATACCCTCGGCTTAGGTTTACCCTGCCATCTTGTGGTATTGTCTTACAAGGCATGGTAGTTGTAAATTCAGGGTTCTATCAAACTAAATTATTAATAAAAATGTCTCAACTTTGTCTAGGTCACATTAATTTGTTTTGTTATACTTTACCTTCATGCTTGTATATCATTCCAACACATCTATTTATTAAAAAAGTTTCTTCTTTTTCTTCCAATAAATTTAAGTTTTGCGTGTTATTAACTTTTATTGCGATCACATACACATTGCATCTTTTTTCTTTTTCTCTAATTCTTGTTTATTTCAACGCCCCAGTTAATTTTCCTTTAATCCCTTGTCCACATATATCCAACATGTATTTTGTCTCTCCGTTGAGTACTTCTACCAGTTTGTCTATTTGTCAAACTTGGCATGGCTTTGAATTAGAAAGAATCTAATGCGGCACTCGTCGCGCATTAGCAGCGCATTATGCCGTTACTGCTTTATCGCGTTGGTAAATTTATGAGTTTGCTTGCTGGCGCAGGCGTACTACTGGCTAGGTCACAGCCGTTTCTGCCGCCTCCGCCGCCGATAAATCTCCATTGTGTGCAACCGCGACGAATGCAGTGTGAGAGATTTACTTCGTTATTTGTTTCGACTGTTTTGAGTGGCGAATATGGCATGTATGCAGACAAGAGGTGTGACAAGTGACAAGAACATGAAGCAATAAAACAAAAATACAAGATTAAAAGAGGTATCAAAGGAATCAAAGAGATATTGTTCTTTCTAAAAAAAATTGCAGTATTTTATATTCCAGACAATTTTCTTCAACTTAATTGCAATATTTTGAGGTTAAAAGCTCAATTCTAGCCAAACACTTAATCTTGTTACCTTCTCTATAGAGTCATCTCGTTTTTTTGTCTTTCATTATTTGTTAGTCTCTTTGATTTGTCGTTTTTTTTTTTGTTTTTACTTGGCGTCCAGCACAGACTTTGGAGTGTATTTGCCACATTCTGGTATTTTACGAGACTTTTTTGCTTTTGTTCCAATACTGTTAGACGCCTTTTCGGGCCTTCTGCACATTTGGCACGTGTTAGAGATGCTTTGTGAATTATTTCACTTTGTTATATCTAATATCACTCTCACTTTCTGCTTTTATGGCCTTGCTAATTAGATTTGTATTTGAAAGGGCTGCTAATGCAAGCAACCCGCAACACAGAAACTTTCCAACTACCATCAACACCAAACCAAAACTGCAAGAAACAAAAATATTTCACTTTGATTTAACTCATTTTGTATAAATATGAATTAAGTCCAGAGTAAAGCAGTTTTTTTACTTATCTTAAATGACTTAATTGAAATTTATGACTATATATTGGTGACATTGGTGACAATAACGCGATTAACAGAGAGATTATAGTCATAATTCAAAATAACAATCACATATTCAACTTTCTACACATGCTACTTCTTGTTTAGTAAACATTTGTAATCTTGCCTTCACACTTGTTTGCTCTCACGCGATCTTCTGCTTATATTCGTTTTGTTCGCATCCCAACAATAGGGACATAAAACGTGCGTAATTGATTTTAGAATTACGCTACATTTCAACGCACAAATGTAGAGCAGCAATGAATTTATTTACGCCTGGTTGGACTGAGGGTAAATAAAATCACAAATCATGCTTGAAAGAGAGTTAGGGATGCTTGTGATGACCAATGAATGGCAATGGTGTTGTGTTGGCTCATTATAACATATCACAAAGTGTCTATGGTTTAGATAGAACAACTTTAATTGAAAAATTATGAATATTTTTTGGTCGAAAATACAGCCAGAGTGCAGTAATAGAATGAAACGAAACGTAAACAAGGAAGTATTTTATGTGTTGTCAACTTTTATTAGCAAAATATTTTTTGATTTTTTCTACATTATTTCCAACATTTTTGACGTCAAACTAAAATTCGCTAATTCATTATTTAATAACTTTAATTGATATACAAAACAAATTGTTGTTCAACCTTCTTCTCATGTTTATACAAAATTCTCTTTAGTGTAGAGTTGGTTGCATACTCTACATTTTATTATAAACTTGTATCATTTCAAAATACAAAATGAACTAAAGTGAATATCATTTCTAAGTCTTTATGAGCTCTACAATTGTTGTTTATGTTATGTCGGTACCATTTAATTTAAGCCCGGCAATCCACCGCAGTAGGCAATTTCGCACGCGGAATTAATGTTCTCACTTCATCCTTATTTCTCTTCCTTGCTACACAACATTGCAATAGACAATAATGCGTGTGCGTTCCCACTTATGCTGTTACGTCCTTGTGGATCTACTGATGGTCCTAAATGGTTTTATTGTCCCAGCCCGTACATCTAATCGTAATGCCTTCGACTATTTAGAAATAAAAGTGAAACAGAACAAGATGGAAGATGTAGGCAGGCGGAAGATTAAGTCTCATAAGCTGTATATAATCGAGAAACATTTAATTCTCAACGATAATAAAATAATACTCAGCAAAAAAACAATAATAATTTTCTTGCGTTTGCAGATTTATTGAAGAATATGCGGAAGCTGATGTACAATGCGTTGCCTAACTCATGCAATGTTGATAATTTGCCGACATGTATTCACAGTTAAGCAATTACAGGTAATTATCACGATGATAAGATTCTAAACAGTAAGATAATTACAATTTGTAGTTTGGACGTAATTCATTTTCGAGAAAAGTAAATTTATAAAAATTAACACCAACTGAAAGAATTAATTCAATTTCTCTCTGTTTCAGATAGCAATCATCTTAAACTCCTGAACGAGTCAATCAATAACCTCTGTGTTAAACTTGAAGTGAAGTGATGATCGCACGTGCAAACACTTGCAGGTAGCACTTGTTTTTGCTACAAACACAACTTTAACCACCAAATATGCATCACAAGACGACTATCTTGGTTGCCCCTGCTTTACAAAACAGTAGTTGTACTCACCCACGCTATCACAATGTGGGCCTCTTGGCAGGACTCGGTCCTGCTGAGCTAGTACAAGGTGCTATTGTGTTTGTAATCACACTGGGAGTCTTACTGGCAAATTTACTGCTTATTTTGGTTATTAACAGTCGGAGATACTCGAAATATATTCATTCACAGGTAAGCACTAATTGTACTTATAATTTATAATAAAATAATTGAGGTGTGCACATTGGTGTGCTTCAAAGTTGGAGTTCATGTTCGATGTATAACTGGTTGCATACGTGTACTGTATTGGCAGAATGTGAACTTAATTAATTGATGGCTTTTGTTTGCCATTTGTTTGTTCGACAGCCGAGATACTTGTTGACGTCACTGGCAAGCAACGACCTAGCAATGGGCTTGTTTGTCACCCCGTTCGCAATCGTGCCTTCCCTGCGAGGATGTTGGCCCTATGGTGAGCTTGTGTGTCAAATTCAGGTAAGTGTTCAATTGATAGGCAACCCAAAATACGTTCGTTTCTCTTCTCTACCTTTAAAACTGATTTAAGACGGAAGCAATATTATGTTTGAAAGTAAAAGAATGGTTTAATTAAAGTTTATTTGAAATTGATTTCTAAAATAATGTAATCTTCAAAAATTTAAGACGGATGTTGAACAAAACCGAGTCTAACTCATAATATTTGATTACCAAATGCGAGACGTGAACGCTATTTCATTTAATTAAAGCGGCTACACTCAATTAAATCCAGATAGTTGCCTGCCTAACGAGCGCCGCATGCAGACCCGATGCGGTGGCGTAGCAGGATTGTGAAAACACTTCCGGTTCCTAACTTTGCCTCGCTTTTGGTGCTCTTGGCTGAGGTTTTTGTACGTTTTTGACGAGCGGGTTTGCGGCTTTTGCTGCAGAAACGCATTGCGTTCCTGGATTTTAAAGCATTTTAAATAACTACCAACGTTGTGCAAACGCTGAGTGCGTTTTATGCACTTCTTCTCTAGGCAAACACTGAAATAAAATCCTTTGAAATTCACCTCGATCTTATTTTTTAAAAACAAGGCTCTATGCCGAATAATTTGTCATTTACGTTTGATGATTGGCAACGCTTCGATTAGCATCTGATCATTAGCTGTTGCGTTCATTATTGAGATTGCTCATTATCAAGCCAATTGTGGTATTCTGGCAATACGGGCTTGGCGATATTGTCGCTTGGTATTCATTGTACTGCGGACAATTGTGACATTGGTAGTGTTGGTATGAAGTGCAATAGTATTTGCAAACATTTGAAGCCAGCTTTGATGTCGAGAATATCTTGAATACAGAATTCGAGAACTAGTGGCGAATCGAGAATTTGCTCTTGGACAGGATTCAAAATCGATTGTTGAATGTGGTTACAATGTAGAGACTACATTGCCTGATTACAATGTAAAGATGACACGAAATTGATGCAATATTAGGTTTAATTCTAATTTTACTCCTCCATGAGCAGACCATCAAACTGAAGAAAATTTAATGAATAGAAACTAGTTTTGCTTAAAAAAATTAACCAATAGTTAGTTAGTTTAGTGTGTAGAATAACCAGTTACAAAAAAAAGTTAAATCTTATAAAACGAACACATTTGCAGGATTTAATGTGCTTTCTGAATCTTTTTAGAAAACCCAAATATCTTTTGTTGTTTAGAAGTTATTTAATGATATGTTGCTACTATACTTAAAGTTTGCAACGTTGACGTGACTGCGCAGAATTGAATGCTTTGAGGTTAGATTAGTTGGAAACTATTTTGGATTTTTTCTTTTTTTTTATTATATAAATATAGGTTAATGTGCTTTGATAAATAATTGTTTTGTTTTGATCATCACTTTTGCATAATGAATATGACAATATGAGATAACTAACTCTTTATTCTAACATTTTAGTTGCGAAATTATATTTAATAAAAACCATATCCATTTCTGTGCGTTATAATCTCGAGATTACGATCTGAAATTATGGCTAAACGGTTTACGAGTTGCAATACAAATGCGATTGCATTTCAACTCTTTCGTTCTGCATGACTTCGCATTGGACTACGAAACAATGAGTTTGTAAACTTAGCGCATAATTAATTTAGCAGCGTGTAATCATAATCCGCATGAAAGTCTCGAGGACTTGCGTATTACCACGAGCACAGCAGCTGCAGACATTTAGGAAGAACTAGAGTAGCGAGGATTTATATGTAAGCGGAGGATTTATGATGGACGTATCGCCACCAAGGGCAGGCAAGTCATCGGAGAGTCAAAGCTGCAATTTAGCAACTCGACAGCAATTACGCTTCAAACGCTTTAGTTGCAGCGCAGTATTTCAATGCACCCAACTTGAGTTTTGCAACTTTGTGGATTATAAATTTATTATTTAGAGAGTTGGTATTTGTGGAAAATTAATAAAAGGACGAAAGAAAGAAATGCGGGCGTAATATAATGATTTCTCTTGAAGGATGCGCGTGTTGCTGGGTAAATGTTCATAATCAGTAAGCTGATATTCACGCAGGTTTCGAATTGCTGGACCATGTCTAAGGGAAATTTGTTGCTTTCACAAAGGCGCAAGTGTGATGATTTAATATATACGTGATGGGAATATTCTCTGATTATCTAGACTGGGAGCGATGATGAAAGGTGCTCGTTTGCAATGATAATTACGAAAGCCAAGCATGCCAAGCCATTGCATTAATTAAAATACCATTTAATGAACTGTATAGAATTTACATTTAAATTTATATAAATAATATGTATAAATGTGTGTTCTTTTATATTCATCAACCTTAAGTAAGGTTAGTTAATACCTCTTCTGCTTCTGCTTCTACAAAATACAGATACAAATTGTAGCAGTCAGGAGTAAATCAATTTTAAAGAGATGAGAGTTACTGCTATAGCTTGATAAAGTCAAACTATAATTTTAAATATAAAATAAACGGTATGTTGAATAAACAATAAAAAAACACTTGAATGATACTTTTGCGAGTTCTTGCTTAGTAACAATTAATGTTGGAAGCAACAGTATCAATTAGTAACTGATTTCGTCAGACTTGGACATTGCAGAATTTATAAACAAATTCGCTAATTTGCTTCAACTAGGTGGCATATGGAAACTTGTAAAAAAACAGTAAACAAATTTATTAATAAAATTTTAATACATTTGTTATTTTTACATTAATGAGTAGCCCGTTTTGTTTACATATTTAGTGGGGCAATAAATTAAAACTAAAATTATACTTTTTGGTATGCATAGTGCTGTTTTCCAACACACTCTTAGTCTTTTGTTGCTTCATGAAATGTGTGAAATGGTTAAATACGATAAGGTTAACAAGACATTAGTTTAACTATTCCAATATTAATATATGCAAGTGCCTGCAATCAATGATTTTTCAATATGCAATATGTTTAATTTTTAATTCAATAATAACGCGACGTGACTTTTGTATCTTTTTTTCAAGAATTAGTTATCTTTTAATATTGCACTTGTTTTATTATTGCAGGCATTGCTGCGAGGTGCAATTAGTCAGCAATCAGCCGTCATCTTGATCTGCATGGCGATGGATCGTTATATGTGCATGTTGCATCCGGCGCGATATCACAAACACTCCAGTAAAAAGGTAATTGCGGCACTTTTCTAGCATTTGAATAAAGTGAAAATTATTTGTTTATTGTCAACATAATTGCTTAAAATCCGCAATTCGTCACAAACACTCATTCTTGAAAATGGCTCAAAATTAAATAAAAATTTCTCAACCTGTCATTTATCTCAACAATCTGCACATTGCAATTTGCTTTTTCCCTTCGTCTTGCTTCCATCACCTTAGATCCGGGCTGTCAGTAAATGTGAATTTGAAACCTCATTTGACAGCAAATTTTCGCTTTCCACCCATTTCAACACGAAAAGCAAAGAAAGATTTGAAATTGATGTAAAAAAGTGGCAAGTAAGCAGAGTGAACATATGACAATAGTGAATACATGAAAAATTCAACTGCTGTCAAGGAATTATCGGCCCGACGTTGGCATTTGCCTAGGATATAAAATGTGCATAAAATCGACAACGAATTGTCGTAAATGTGAGCGTTCTGACGATGTGTGCAGAAATCAGCAGATAAATCAAAGAATCAAATTGGTTTAAAAAAAAACTGAAGGACTAGAAGTTGAGGGGAAATCAAGTGGCTACTGGATGATAATAAAAGCAAGCGAGAAATTTAGAAGAGAATATAAACATGTTGGAATGATTTAAGTTAAGTGCAAGTTTAATTATGTTGTGACGCGGGAGATGCGACTGAATTATTCGAAACACTTCGGTCTATCAAAGGCCGCTTCAATTAAGAGATTTAATATGAGATTTGAGTATTCTATTTTAACCCTTTATTGGATTGATTTTAAATTGAGAACATGGAACTGGAAGCCTAGTCGCGAGACAGTTTCGTAACTAATTGAGCACTGACTAAGACTGATTTTTATAATTTTTTGAGCCTAAACGTTACCTATATACGGTACACTGTACCGATTCTAAGAAAATAAATTAAGAACGACAACGTCCAGGTTCTCTAAATTAACAACTAATGCCGGTGACTTCCAGCTCCCTAGACCGATCATAGTAACCGCCTACGATCGGTAATATATGTCTTGTTAGAAACGAGATTAGAGAATTTTATTTGATTTAATTACAAAAATAGGTAGTTTTTTAGGTAGTATTTGGTCTGCTAGATTTGAAGCCACAGATGGAACAATAGACATAGTTTATAATAAAAATTATACGGTGTTGAGGTGACATCATTAAAATACCTAGCAAATGAAACTTTTCTATTATGGTTATTTTGTATAATAAATAAGTACATTCATTGCTTTTACTCTGACATTAATTGCTTGCCTTTCAAACCATAAAATAACCAACTTATTTACAACTTTTTAGACATGTAACTATATTTCTGTTCTTACTAGCATTACATTTTCCTAGCAGTAATATGCTGTTTTGTATGCAACGATCGTCGCAGCAACATTAGCTATTTTGTAATTATGCCATGCTGTATAGTGCCTCCAATACAAGACCTACAAGATACAATTTCACATAAAATATTACATAGAGCATACACTAAACGCGGGAGATCTCCAATGATAAATTCAGCAGGAAACTCTCTGTTTCATTGCATTATTTTATGTAGCATTGTCGTTGGATTTCAACGTGCACCACAACTCTGCCAATAAAACAACAATAAGTCTGGTCTAATACAATTATTTGTGTGAATTGTGCATATTTATGGATACTGATATAAAAGAGAAAATTGAACCGGATTGGGAAAATAAATTCGGTGAATTATCATGTTTTGTGTGAGAAAAGTTTTATCAATGCTTGGCATAAATATATTAGAGGTGTAGCATGAATTGATCCTACACTCAAGTTTATTGCGATGGATTGAAGAAAATATTGAAATTTATTCATAGAAATTGAAGAATATATTGGTCTTAGAAATAAATAATTCAAAAATGTGAATATCACAAAACTATTTTTAACTTTTGATGACATTTTGTGTAAATTTAATTCGTTTTAATCTTTTTTCTCCTGTTAACTTTCACCATTTAAATAGTTAACTGCGCGGTAAATTGTTGTAATTTATCCAACAAACCATGGCAAGCTAGTTTAGTGAAAGCACAGTTTTTAGAGCTTATTAACGGGACGAGGACATGCACAACAAATAACAAAACAGTGCACGCGTTTTTTGAGACATTGAGACATATTAAAAGATGATAACAAATTGTGTTATTAAGATGCAATTAAAATTAACATTCTAAGTAAAAGAGAAAAAAAAACAAAGAAAAGTTTCAAGCAAGATGTTTGAAAATAAACTTCAATAATACTAAAAACTTTATCAGATATTACTTCTTACTTACGGAGAAAATTAAAAAACTGAGATATTATTTAATGGCTTATTTAATAACCAGATGTTTGTTGTTTATTAAAGTAAATAAATGAAATTATCGCCCTGCTCACTATATTGCAGCAACTGCTGCAATGGTGCAGTAGAATTTCGGTGCAGATTCTAGAGGCAAGACATGAGAGCATTTCCTGTTTACAACGATTAATGAACTTATGTTGTGTGGACTTACATTCTCACATGTTTAGATCGATGACTAAATTGAAATCAAGCAGAAAAATAAACTTTTAATAAAACAAGAAGACGTTTTCTATGAAATGTAATAAATAGCTGTGAGGTTTTTCAAGACCCAGCATAGTAAATTAATTGAATAAGTTACGAGGAAGTAGGTTACGGTTCATTGGTAGCAATTGGCCCAATTAAGAAAAATCATCAAAACTCACTTGCACAAAATGAAGAAATAAACGATAAAAACAACTAAACTGCTTTTCCAATCTATTAAAACAATTTATTTTTCTGAAGACTCTTAACAACTTTCTATACATTTAAAAATATTGTTATTAAATTAAATACCATACATTTGTTTTTCTTACACTAATAATCTAAGAAGAAAGCATTTTATATAAGTTCAATCAGTCAGAAAATATTGATGTGATTTATTGAAGTAATATTTGCGAGAACATAGGTTTGAATCAAAACTTCTCCACCTTGCAGACACAAATTCAATATGGAGAACAAGTTTCGAATTGAATGCACCTGGAAAATGTCGACTTATGGAAATTATGCAAAACTACGGCGTGCGAACCAAATAAAAGTTTCCTTCTTTTCAATAATCCTTATTTTCTATATCTAAACACATTGGCTTTTTAATAAATTACCCACAAACAAACTTCTACACAATCAGTTTAGATAAATAGTTTAAATGAAATACCGTTCAACATTTTGAAATGTAATTACCGTTTCAAGAGCTTTTCTTCACATTTTTTTTTTCACGGCACTTGAATCGTATGTCACCAGGATGATATGCAGCTAAATATAAATTCCTGTTTGCGTTGGGCATCCTGTGCACTCGGCTGACCGCACCAGCGTTGAATTTTGAATGGCTAAATGCATTTGCGTCACTGCACCTCGTCGGGCACTTCTATTTTCGGCTTGGAGGTATTTTTCACGTGTATTTTAAGCCAGTGCCCGTACTTGGTAGCGGATTGTATTAAAGTTAAAACATTAGTCGATGTGCTTGGCGTTAAACATCAAGTGGATTTTTGGTTAGGAATAGAAACAATGCGATGCATTTAAATTTTAAACCTATCTGCTTGAAGGGTTTTGGGTATTAACAGTCGACTGAATTTAGTTAAATTTACCTTTCTCTTCAGTTGTGAAATATTTAAAAAGTAAGAGTTGTTTTTGAAATTTATGTTCTTACTCAATACTGCAAGATTACAGTTAAAACAAATAAATAACTTGTTTACTTATAGACTGCTATTTGAATTGTTTTCCTGTAATTTATAGCTTCAACGTTATTAATATAAAATGAATTAGACAAAGAATGACGTTGCAATTATATGTTCGTCTGCACTTTGCGCCTTCTTTTGCAAATGGAGCTACTTTTGTGATAGCACGAAGATAACCGATCATAATAGAAAATGACATGTCACACTTCACAAAAGAAAACTACCAACAAATTCGGGAAATTGTAAGGCAGTCGACACGCAGCCGCCAAACGAATAACACTTGAATTGCAAGTCACTCTACTACTATCAAGAAAAAAAAATTAAAAAGTAGCAAATTAGATACAATATAAAACTTTATAATATAACTTTACACATAATAAATTTGTCTTTATTAAAAATTAACAATTTAATTATAACACACTTTATCTTCAAGATAAACCTCACTAGTTTGCTAATATTGGGCAATATTATTTACAACTCATTAACCTCTCGTTTTCACTAATGAGAAATGTAATTGCATTACTGTATTAGGTAGTTTTCTTAAGCTATGTTACTTTGGTCTTCAAAACGTGGTGTCTATCGCTAACTGCCCCACATAACAACATGCTAAAATGTACTCCATAATAACCATGACACTGCAATTCGTGAAACTTAAAGAAGTTTATAAAGGTATAAAATGTGTGCATTAAACAAATGAAATCATTTGTAAATGTTTTCATTTATTCACAGCTTATGTTTGGTATAAAAAGAGGTTAAATTGACACCCTAGAGGTGTTGAAGTAGTTGGATATCTTCATAAATAGCCGAGAGCAGTGTTTGTTCAGAAGTCTTCGGGGTGAAAGCCAGACAAGTCGAGACAAATATGGCTGCGCTAAAACTAAAGAGACCTTGTGGGTTAAAAAAAAAACAATGTAAGCACGACCGTACTTCTGGACTGGATGTATGTGGAAAGACGGTGGCGAGTTCAAGTGCGACTCTTTACTCGTTTTACTCTTTTACTGATGGCGTAGTCGAGTCAATTTACTCTCTTGTCTCAAGACGTACTTTGTGATGTTTATTTGCTAGTGTACAAAATCTGATTTAGTTGTGTAAATAATTTATTTTTCTAAAATTATAAACATAATAAACGAGTTTCTTAAAGAAGCTAGAAGAATGTAGAATTTAATACAAAAGAAAAAAATGTTAAAATAAGCTTAATATAAATAAAGAAAGAGTTAATACAAAGAATTTTACAATATTTTAATTATTAAATATGATTATTATTTATATGTTAATATAAATTATCAAAATTACTTGAAAAATCAATAAATTAATGTTATAATTATTTAAAAAATTTACGTATCAAAACAACTTGATTTTATTGTTTGTTCTTTTTTTCCTGTTGTGTTAATTAATACTATGTGCAATGAGTACCATCCTGCTGCTTTCTTAGTTTTTCCTGCTTCTGTCTGTATGCTCATTGTCGCATTAGCAAAAGTTGATAACTAAATGCAAGCAATTAAACTTTCCTCTCAATTTCAATCAAATTACATTTAATATATTAATAACTATATTTTTATAAAGGGAATTATATTCTATTTATTTACATGTTTTAAATTTGAACATCTATTTAAATGAAAAGAAGGGCTTTATACTGTAATCTATTTTCTCTTTGCTTCTTAAAAAAACTTTTTGCGCTGCACAGAATTCTATACTTAATGAATGTTTAATGAGCGTCTTCTTTTTATGATGAAATAAAATGTTATCTGCATGCAACGAAATCATTCAAAACTGCAATAAATGTGTTTAGAATCACTCGAGTATAACTGACAAAGTTAAATTCAATCAAACACATGGAATAAAGTTCAATAAATATTGCGGTTAAATTAATACTGCTTTAATTAATTAAACTCACAGATATCTTCTCTTTAATTACGTTACACTAGTTGACAAATAAATACAACATATAAATTGATCAAAAACTAAATTTTGGTTTAAGAGTTGTGTAAAGCAATTGCTATATTGCAACAAAGCACTTATTTATTCAAAGGTACTTTGTAGTTCCTACTTGTCACTAAAGTAACCCTAATGTTTGCATCGTTTTTATTCTCTGTAGACATTTTTTGATATAAATTACTATATATTATACTAATACAAGATAAACAATTTTTTATTTGTATAAATTTGAAGAAGTATTGCAAAATTGCTGTGAAAACTCTAAAGCTGAATCAAAAATTAACCAAAATAATAAGTTTATAGTTTACGCCAGTGTTTCAGAAAGTTTAGGTCGCAGAAAAAATTAGCCGGGTTGTCGCAAAAATTGTAAAGCACAAGAAAATATTTTGTTTCATACTATTACATTGATTTGTCACTAAAAATTGAATTATTTGTGTATATGCACAAAAACACATAATTTAATTTTTATTAAAGAATAAAATTTGTTTTCTAAATAAATGTTTATTTTTTCATTTTTTTTTTCATTTGCAAAAAAACCGCGGTCGAAAATATTTGACAAACGCTGGTTCACATTGTTTTGAGAGAAAGTTTTACATGATATTAAACGTTTTTCTGTTTGTTGTATGACAGTATGGAGTGTGATATCTCTAAAAAAAGTAAATTATGTTTCATTATTAAATTACAGTTCTTGGTTGTGTTACCAAAACTTGCATCTTGTTTTAAACTTAGTACTGATTCAATATATAGTCACAATATTTAAATCACTTATATGAAATGTTTGCAAATTACTTATAAGAAACAAGTACAATATTGAGTATTAAATCTAAATCGATTAATCCCCACCACAAACATTTAAACATCAGATTAAGTTGCAATCTGCTGCAACAGTCTCTGCTAGCTTGGAACTTGCACAACTGAGCAAGAAATGCGATTTACAAAGGCACTTTGGTTGCGGAATAACCACCAGCCAAAAACAACCAATGCGGGAATTAACTCAAAATTAATTTAAAATATTGCAAATTTGTTTATATTAATTATAAAATTTGAAATCTTTTAATCAGTGATAAATAAATAATCATATTAAATTACAATTTGACTCTCTGTAAAATTGAGCTTAAAACTCAATCTCTCCTGCAGAATTTGTGATTTTGTCTATTACAAAATTGCTAAAAGCCGAAAAATCAATTGGAAAAGCTGTGCAACGCAGCAAAAAGTACAATTTGCTTTAGGCCGCTCCATTTTCAATGTAAATCCGTTTAATGGTGAGCTTAATTCGTGATGATGGATAGTTGCGTTACTGATGTGGTTGTTACATGCAAAAACTCTCTGAAATCCATGTTAAACCATAAAAAGGCAAATTTTTATATAAAGATCAGAACACTATAGTATGTTAAAAGTTTTTAACAATTTAAGCATGTAGATAGATACTAAAATAATAATTCATCAACAAACGCCTCATCATTAATTATCTTGTAAGCTAGGTCAATGTGAATATTACATTCAACAACACACAACAACTGGCGTAAAAGAAACAAAATGAAAATATTAATTATATGCTTTCAGCATATTTAGCCATTCGTTGTGATGAAGGATCAACAAATAAAAGCAGAACAAAGCAAAGAAATAATAAACAAATTTGGGCTATTTTTAAACAAATTAAATGTAGAATTAATTAACCAAATAAAAACATTATGGTATTGTCTTCGTTAATGATATTAATTAACATGGTTTGCTTTGTTTCAGGGCTGTGTGGCAATAATAAGCATGACATGGATCATGTCGGTAACGCTGTTTGCCATCTTGGTCCTGCCACGTGGCGGTTTCTACTTTAATCCGACAGGGATGAGTGCATGTGAACCTTTTTATGCGCAAGCTTCATTGCGTATCCTTGCTGCATGTGGGTTCTATTTTCCTACAACGATGATCCTGATGTATTGCTATGGCTCGGCGTTTCATGTGAATAAGCTGCGATTGCGTAAAGCTGGATGTAATACTATAGCTAGCCCTGATGATTATGGTGGACAAAGTGTTGAGAAGGTAAGTTATTTAATTGAGCATAATTGCACACTACAGATGGCAGATTTTTAGTTTGATAGCAGGATAAACACTTTAAATTACTTGCAATCCCTTTAGCGTTTTAAATTGGATTTGGGGAAAAGTATAAATGTCTGGTATTGTGGAGCATAAGTGGCGTTGTTTTTATTTTTTAGGTAGTTGGCTTAAAATTATTATTTTACACTAAAGAAATCAATATTACAACTCTGCAGTATTATCTATCAACAAGATTTATATATCAAAATTTTTATTGTACCAAGTTCCTGCTTTAATAACATAACAATAACAGATGGCGTTAAGGTATTTGATTTCTTCGTGTCCCGTTTTTGTAATAAAATATTAAGTTCTGTTTTTACATTTTGTAAATTGTGTAATTTATTTACATGTTTCGTAGTTTTCTTAAATATTCTTCTTTACCATCTTCTGAATTCCACCTCACTCTACTGAATATTATTCTTGCTGACAATAAAAAAACCTCACAGCGATAAACAAGACAAACCCGTAAAAAAAATTTCTGCTAGAGAAAAGACGCCACAAAGATGACACGAAGGCACACAAGACTCACCGCCGCCGCCACTCGCGTGATGTATGCGATCTGTCGCTTTATAAACATCGGTGGCAGCATCATTACTTTTTGCCAGCCGCCGCCAGCCGCCGACTCATTTGTCAGCGGACGGCAGTCATCCGCTTTTAAATTATCCTGCTGCTGTCACCTAAAACCTTCGACAATAGCCTTGTGATGAATTTTTGCTTACAAATCCGCGCATGACTAAATAAAATAAATAAACTGCATTAATGCATTAAATGCACATGCACTTCTATTAAACATATTTTGTCTCGTGCAGTAGATATTTCTATTCTAATCAAAGAATTAATAATTTACCAGAATCAACTAAAATATAAAGTAGATTGTTGGTTTGCAATGCAATTTATGACAATTTACAACGTGCTGCGGTAAAAACAATTAAGAAGGAAATTTATGAGAGATGTCATGTGATTTTATGATAAATTTTAATGCGGTTCCAACTGTGGACACAACGCATAATTGAATAGCAATCAGTTGCGTTGGAATTGGTACTGCATCAGAGAGATATGAGGAAAGTGGAGTGGTGTTTAAAAACGTTAACGACCAAAACGTCGGTAGCACGTCGGTAAAAATGCCAAGCGCCTCAAGTGCACTACTTGCTGGATCATGATTGATGATGTTGAGATTATGTGCATTTGAGCTTCATACGGGGGATGCAAGAGATCATGCATATTAAACAATAGGAATTTCCGCAAAAAATAAATATCTACAGAATGTCTATATTGTTGACAGATTCATCAAATTTTCAGTTTAAGGTACTAACTAAGCGTATACAATAATATCAAAATACCCGTAAAACAATTACTTTAATTGAAGAACAATATTACTCAGTTAGTATATTTCAGCAAAGTGACTACAACAGAAATGTATTGTAGTTAATCACTAAGTTAGAACAACAACAGAAATATCAAAAAATATATAACTAACAAAATAACAACAAATAAATCGATCAACTTTTAACTTAGATTTAATAACAAAGAGTACATCATAATAATAAACCCGTAAAACAATTATCTCATCGGCAAGACACTATTACATAGTTGGAGTACTTGAGCAGGGTGTAACTACAACAGTAAAGATCGGTATTCAATTACTTAGTGGAGTTGAGGCTAGTACATTAAATTTTCACAATCCACCCTACGAATTCTGTGCATAGTAGTTGAGAACAAGTATAAACAGGTTTGAGCCAGTATGAAGGGTAAATTTGTGACTTCGACATGTTTATGCAAATGGAGCTCGGTATGGTGCAGGAAGCGACGGCATCGCATACTATAATTTCCGGTGTGTATCGCGTGTGCGTTATCTGAATAATTACACATCACACTAATTACGTAAATTTGCCAGATACGGACGTAGACTGTAGAAACAGTAAGATGTAATTATTAGACTATTATACTTGTGAAAAAGAAGAAGCAAAAGAAGAAATGTTTGGTAAAATGTGGTATCATGATACTAAATTTTAAATTAATTAAAGGAGGTGTTGGGCAAAAGTATAAAGAATAGAATAACTAAATTATTGATTAATTATTAAAATCATTTTTGGTGACCTTTTTGTCAAACCTAGTAAACTATATTAGAATTTTAAATATAACCTATTAGTTTTAATCATAATTATTAGAAAACGTTTGTTAAAATATAAATATTCACATTAATAAATAAACACAATGTTTGACAAGATTTTATAAAATACCGGTATAATTTTGCAAAAATATTAATTGCTATTAAAATCTTCGGAACAGTTAAAAATTAATATATTATATATTAATTTTACAACAATTTTGCAATAAAAAAAAATAAGAATACATTAACACAATTTAATTGAGGTGGTATTTAATAAACAAATATTGAGCTTGTTATCAAATCTATCAATTTTTTACATTAACATATCTAAATTCTTAATTTTATTCTAAATCTATTAAAAGTTATAGTTACTAATATATATTGCAATAATTTTATTTGGTTTCTAAACATAAAAAATGTGTATTTCAGAAACAAATTGAAGATAACTATTTCACTAAAAATGTTTATCATTCTACAGCAACCTGCAGTAATAAACATGTTATACCATAATAACAACGAATATTTATTCCCGTACAAATAAGTATTATTTTTATATAAATCCTTTTTAATTGCCTTCTATTATTTGTATTGTGTATTCTGGTAATATAGGGTTATACGTCGATGTGTAAGGCCCACTTGAATGTTGCACACTCAGCATCGATCGCAATCGCATCAATCCATCAGCACGATGACTCGATATCTGTCAATATTTTATTTATCAACGCGCCAACTAGCCAACGGAAAATCCATCAATTGCTTGCTACCCGCCGCAGCGAATTGATTTTGTTGTGAAAACAGCCAAACATGTAATGAAAACGAATGAAACCAGAGAGAAAAAATTGTGCGGATAGTCAAAACATAAAAAATATTAATAATAGAATAACCTAAATATAAAAATTCAAACAAGTTTTAAGAATATAACAATATCTATTTTAAATAATTTTCAAGACAATAGCTTATTATCTAAAGATGAAACGTCAACACATGAATAAATACTTACGTCTTTAACTCAAATTATTTATAATTTATAAAATACTTTATATATTTAATTTGTTTATGTAAATGATGTAAAATCTACGTTCTCAAAAAAAGTTAAGCATACCGAGTGAGATGAGGCTGGAGAAGGCACCGGGCCACAAATATCTTTTGCGTGCGTAACATAAATACTCTCATTGAAAACCCCAAGCACGTGCTACAAAGCGCTAAAACGACGCTTATGAATTCAACAAACCACCCTTTTATTCCGTTTTCTTTAAGTTCACCAACGTGGGATGCACGGGTCCACCGGTAGTGCCCCCATTTGCAATTTTGACACGACCACAGCTACGACATAGGCAACTAAGTGAACAAAACTTTACGTACTCAGCTTTTAAAAACTAAATATATTAGAAAACATTCAAGAATGGTGTTCTAATTCTAAAAAAGTCCTTAAAAAATTCTGTAAACTAAAAGAAGATAAGAAAAAAAATTCTTGGTATAATTTTGTTCGTTTTGCAATTTTTTAAAAGTAAAAAACTTTCATTAGATTTAATTATTTTCTAGTGTGTATGCACTTTTCTAACTTTTCAATCTTAAAAAACACTTGTTTTCATTCTCCCCACATTGTAGACAGTCTCGACAAGTTCCCAGCTTGTAATAAATCAAAAGATGCTGCAATAAGTCCGCCATTTTGTGTTATACTGTTTTCTTTTGCTTGCGAAGGTGCTTACGTAGAGTTTAAGTTCATACGTGACTGTTAATACAACGCAGGGCTTGAGTCAGCAATGAACATCTGAATCTTATCTTTTCTTTGGCACTTAGCTGTCAAAAACTCTCCGTATCGTTTTCTGACGAGTTCAACGTTTGCAGACAAAGTCAATTTATTCATCGGAAAATATCAATTTCAAGTAAAATTTGTCTCAAAAAGTAAAGCAATATTTACTTTTGTTACAATAAAAGTTTGACATTTGTAATATTAAAGTTTTTATGTGTGTTTTATACAAATGTCAATATTAGATAGAATTTATGCACAAATATTGAAAACATTGAAGATGAAAGTGACTATTCAGTATAATAATACTAGAAAAAATTATACGAAGAAGAAATTCAAAGAAGAAAATGAACAAGAATAAAATGGGATGTGTAGAAAGCGTTCGGCTTGTACTGTTAGGAACATTTCATTGTCTGAGCTGTATGAAAATGAATCGCAGTGCATTGGCATAGTGCAGCTGCTACCCTCTGGATGCCTTCAAGGGAGTTGAAAATCTTGAGGGATTTCAAAACATTCTAGGATATCAGGCAGATAAGTTGTCGGAATATGTATAAGTAAATAAAACAATGCAAAATGCAATATAAAAGAAATACTTGCAAAATCTGAAACCTTTTTTAAGCTTCTAATCATGTAATTGGTTCTAGATTTAAAATTTATTTTTCGGATTTCCTGTTAACTAGATTTATTAATTGACATAAGTTGTGTTTTGATTCTGAGTTATAATTATCCTGTGCAACAAATCTCAGAGTGATTTTTTCTATTGATATAATTTTGATTATAGTTTGCTAAATTTTGTTTATAATTTTACAGAATGTTTCATAATACCTATAATAATTTTTAGATTTTTTATTTTTTGAATTATAACAACATATTAATTTGTTTATTTCTAATAGTTTCAAATTTATAAGATATTATAATTTATATTTGCAGAAACTAAAATAAGTTTATATATTATTAAATAAACACCCATTTTGTAAGCAACCACTTTTCTTACTTTTGTTATTATTTTAAGGTATTCTGATTTGAATCTATTTGTTGTTGCACAGTGATATTTCTTTGTGATTTAATAACCATATACTTTTCAGTTCTATACAGGTTTCTGCATGTTCATATCATTTCATCTCTTATTCATATTCTCATCGGTGGTTGGGCCGCAAACCCTTAAACGAAAAATTTATGCTCCAGCCGCCGATGATTTCAGCAAACATTTGCCAAAGCTTCACCAGACTTTTGCGGCTTTCATAAACCTTTCTCGCACTCGCTCAAATGCCTTTCTTTTTCTGTCTCTATACTCATCTTCGGTGGCTGCAATTCCTTGTACCTTTGGCACCCATTGCACTTGCTCAGTTTTGGCAGGCCCTCCAACTATGCAACCGCCCAATGTTTCAAATTGTAAGTTTTATTTGTTGATATTATTTACCATTTTACAGTTTGCTGGTTCATATTGTGAGAGTCATTTGTAAAGGGAAGTTTGCTGAAAACTGTTCTCAAAGGATAGGTAGTTTCAGATCGGTAGAGATAAAAATGTTTAGTGATGAATAATTTATATCGAGAAATAGTTCAAAAGGCATATAACAGTTGTTTCTATTGTTTGCATCAGAAACAGTCATTTGTTGTGCTGCTTATTTTTTACAGTGGTATACATTAACAATTACAGGTTAAAAATTAATTATGCAACTCTAATTAATTTATTTTAATTAGATGTTAAAGAATTGGTATTTTATTATGCATTCATTTTGATTGCTTAAAAATTTTATAAATGCTTTAAAACCGCTTCGGCAACACACTCAACAACGCTTACGAGTTAGTGGGGGTCGCGGGTTTGGTCCTCGCTGAGAACTTCATTTCTGGCAGCGTTGTAGTTTAAAACCAAGCTGAGAAGTCTGCATCCTGCCGAACTAAAAAGTGGTGCAGTTCCTAAGCTGCCAGTGGTGAAAAGTTTAAGTACGGTGTCGATCTGTGATTTAGGTAGCGGTGGTAGACACTCACATACACCCCTGCGCCCTACATCCAAAGTTGAAATTAATTGACAATGACAAATGGCTTAAAATTAGATTTAAAATTTATTACATAAAATTGGTAGTAATTTACCGCTATTTTATCGTTTATTTTCTGATAATTATTTTATTAGTGCCATATCATAATTTATAAGTTTGTACATTCTATGTATATTGCTTTTAATTGTTTAAACATTATGTTAGTTACACATTGCAATAAAAAATTAATTTTTAACTATTTACTTGAAAGTTTTTTTTATTATTATTAACAAAGTTTTCTTCTTTAAACATTTAATAAGTGCGTTAAAATTAGTAATGCAAACTAGTAAACATTTATGTTCAATTTGAAAATTAAATAGTTTAAAATTTATTCAATAAAATAGTATTTTGAAACAATTTTTATGTTTTTATTAGTTGTTTTTGTGCAATTTAACTACTAATTCATCACACAAATCACATTTAAAAAATTTAATGGCTAGTTGCTTATCGACTTTACATATCCTAAATGCATTTTAATTAATTCATTATTTCTCTGTAGGGAGTAATAAATCAACTCATAATTGCTCAAACAATTTGCGTGAAAACTAATTAATGATTACAACTGTTGAAAATTTCATTTTATTCAAAATTTTTATATGATTCCATTTAATTGTATCCATTTATTTCGTACTTTTAGTTAATATTTTGAGACTTGAATTAGTTAACTTTTCTGCTTGTTATCATTTAAACGGCATTCTATTCTCCCATTCTCTCCTCTCTTAGTTTCCGCATTGTGAATATCTCGACAAATTCAAAGCTGAAAAGAAAATGAAGTAATTCCACTAGAGGCACGTGACACCATCCTGCGGCAAGCAACTGCATGGCGACATTAGGACGAATCCAATCTTCTCGCGTCTATCACTGCAGTCTGGAACGTGGTAGCATTCAGCGGAAATGCGTTTTCTTATGTTTCACGGCAAAGATTTGAATGTACGGTGTTCGACTTGTCGTGAATGTCGCGCTTTCTTGCCAGACTTGGAGCGTTTCAATTGAGTGACACAATGCAAAGTGGTAAATTGAATTTTCCCTGGGTTTTGTGTCAATGTAAAGAGGAATTCCGGCAGTGAACAAGTGAACTGTGATGGTTTAATACGTTTTAAGCAATTGAAAACTTGAAAGTATTTATATCTACGAAAGAGTATTTCTAGAAAAACTGAATGGGTTTAAGTTAATTAATTCAGTATTGTAAATTGGGTCAAGAAGAGTCAAAAAGAAAAATCATTCAAAACTCAACAAAAACACAAAAAACTATTCTTTTTAATTGGAAGAAATTCTTAATTTATAATTTTGCAATTGATGGTTAAGTACTAAATGAAGTAAACTTCTAGAAGAAAACAAAAGAATATGCAAGAAGTAGATATAAAAACAATTACTTAATATTTTTGTTAAAATTAATTGAGTTGCAATTAAAAATACATATTAAATTAAATATGTAATTCTTTTAAATAAAATGATAACAACAACTTAACATGAATATATTGGCAAAAATATTTGAACTCGTTAAAATACAGTTCCCAAAGTTATTTATGCGTTCAAGTATCGCAAAGACGACCGAAAAAGTATTGAATATGTGCCAACTTTCCAACCTCACCCTTTCAAAGCTGAGAAAAAATAGCTAGACATAAATTATATTTACTCATCATAAAAATATTTGACATTAATTTTCAATATTTCCATTAAATCGACAAGCACCAAGAAACATAGAATTCACACAAGAAAATAAAACAAGATAAAGTGATAGCTCCACATTAACTAACTACAAATTAAATGTAGTGTAAACTGAAAGATAAAAGCTTTATAAATGAATAACCTAAACGCACGCTTTAAATAAAAAAACATATATATAGATATACTAATGGCAATAAATAGTGTTTATTTCAAGTTCTTTTTTGGTCTTTCTTCTTCCAAAAGTAGTAGACTCTTACACTTGGCAAATTCTCTACAAGTTGTAGAAAGCTTTACCTCATTCGCACATCACTTTTTATGTCGGATGAGCAGTTGTAAGCACACTCGTCTTTGATGGGTGTGAATGAAATGTTCGTTCCATACACAGTATTTTAGTAAGAAGAGGTGAATGCCGGCGGTGGCGTTAACAAAAAAGTTTCCAGTCGAGTTTTCAACTGCTTGGTGAAAACAAAAACGTGCAAGCAACACTTGATGATCGCCAAAGATCAATGACTATACTTTCTATCTATTGCCATTAATTTGAGAAAGCACCACTTTCTGTTACCTTCTTTATTGTCCCACCAATTCTCTCCAAAGTTGACGAAACTCTATTTTAAAACTTTTGTTTCTAAACAATTTACAAAGTGTGTTTACTACTATTGACTAACCTATTTCCGTGTTTGTTATTCAGCAAGTATTGTCCAGAACACAGTTAAAAACTAACCAAAGTTCTAGATAAAAATTCTCCCTTGTCGCTGTGTCCGTTTTCGGTCACGAGTCATAAACTCCTTCGGGTCGATGGGTGCGAGGATCGTGAATTCTGGATCGAATCTATTTTTGGTTCACATCAACAGTATCAGCTTGTATTATATACTAGCACAAAAAAAGATTTTTTGTGCTTTTTAAGCGTTTTAGAAGCAGCCAACTTTCAGATACAGTGCAGTATTTTACACATTTGTATACGCCTGTGCATGTGTGAGATATCACCAGGCAGCGCATTATAGCCGTATTGATATGTTATCGGGGATGATAAAATGCCAATGCGAGTGAGTGGAAAATGCGAATGATGCTTAGTTTGAAGTCAAAGTCATAAAACTCAAAGTTTACATTTCAATGGTCGTAAAATAATGTAGAATTTATTGTAATCACGTTGAGTGATAATATTTCTTACAGGAAGCAGCATTTTATATTTTAGTAGTGTGATTTTCTCAAATTATGCTTTGATCTTAAAGTAAATAGTTGTTTGTAGGGTAGGGAACTTATGTTGGTGGTGTTTGGTTAGTTGCTACTTAGTTTAATGTCGTAATAGTAGATGGCAGCACTTGCATCTACCAATGACTTTGTTATTAATTATTTTCAAGTGTTTGGATGATTTTGACTGAGTTAAATTCTAGGATTGTTTACATCTAATTAAGGCTATTATTTATATGTCATTGCACATTATTTCCCTTTTTATTTCAATTCATTTCGTCACTTGTGTCAACCACTTTTGAGCGCCATTGTTCTACTTCAGTCTCGGTTTTAAGCCATATTTTACATACCAGTCATCTCGACACGTACAACGCCCGCTGAAAGGAGAGTAATGAGCCGCAACGATACGCCGCGTTGCCCTTTTGCCGCCTCCGATATTCATTTAAATACAAAACACCGCAAAATAAATAAACTGTGCGTTTATAAAATATGCCAACAAATGCACCACGAGTACAATAAACACAAAATAAAAGCGCAAAAAAGCTGATACGAGGCAAATATTCATTTACATTGTTACATTGTGTTTTGCATGTTTGCATGTGATGTACAAAATTTTTAATTGAATTAATATAAAATGTGACTTGTTGTTCGGAGTTGGAGACTTTTTCATTGTAGTTTTAATTGTTTGGAGATTAATAGCAAAGTAAATAAACAGATTTAACGAGCTACAAACAAAAAGGTTGCCAAAAATATACGTAAAATATTGAAAAGATGTTTAAACATTGCAGAAATGAAAAAAAAACAGATGATGCTAAAATTTACACATATTAACCTACATTCAATATATTCTCTAAGAAACAAATCCTATATTTGTACATGCCGCAAATATTTGTTATTCATTTTAAATGCTGTAGTTTTCCTGCTTGTGGCAGTTTTATAGTTATACTACTCAAACCTGAAACAAATGACAGAGTAACTAAGCACTAAATTTATGAAATTAATGCGATAAGTTGCAATTTTAGGATTTGCTATGTGCTTGAGTGTGGTTAACTATGTATATATCATGTGGTTGTAGAAAATAAAGAAACGTCTTTTGCCCTTCTTCATCTTTCCACACTTTTTGCGTGTGATCTTCATCGTGTAAGAAATGTGAAATCGTCCGTTTGGTTTCTTTTTTCATCGTTGGCTATTCGATGTATTTATCGTTCATTGGCTTCCTTGCTGGGCACAAGGTCACATTGATTGGCTTTGGGCCAGGAAAGTTGCATTTGCGGCCATCTCCGCTTCCACAGAGCTAAACAGCAAAAAGAGAAAATGTTAAATACCAAAACCAATGTTCGGATTAGAAAAATCCAAAGTTTTTCTATTAAAAACGTTTTAAAGTCTTCTCTAAACAAAATAATCCTCAATTAAATAATGATTCTTATAATTACATCACTGAAAGAATAGAAAACTTCTTGTAAGCAATTCTCGGTGATAATTAAGAGAACTACATTGCGATAATTATAAATCTTTCTTCTTGTTTGGTTGGTCGCTTCCGTTCGCTGCTTGGTTTAAAGTTATTGCATTGGAGGATGCCAAGATTTTCTCGACGCTGTGAATTTCAAGGACTTTGGGGATTTAAAGGTGCAAAGCAAGACACTGCACGTGTGTAAAAAGCACTCGATGAAAATTACCTAGAGACCAATCTGCTCACATCCTGCTACATTCCTCTGGCTTGGCAATCCGAAAGGTGTTCTAATTCATGTCTTCCGGATTTAAAAACCGCCTGGATTTCTTATTACCGGCTACAGATGAGGCAGATAGTAGAAAAACACTTTCTTCCTGCTTCTAAATTCCAGTTTAATTTTAAAAAACTTTAACTATATTGTAAGAATAAATCAGTATGGTTTATGTGGTGTTGGATTTACTTTATTCTCCTGCCTTTATTACCGCGATGACTTTGAGACTCGCATTCCAACTATAGCACGTTCTATAACGGTAGTAGAAGATAAATGGTGGCTACTAAAACATTAGCAAAGAGCGGAACACTGCAGGATGAGCATAGACGGTGGTTAAGACATAACCTCACTCTAGAACAGTGTAGGAAAACCACAGCGGAATTAATACATTATTCAGTGAGGATTGGCAATAATGAAGAAGCCGCAAGGTGCTAAGTGGTAGACCTGGCTAGAGACTAATGAAACCCACTTAATTGCTGTTAATTAAGATGTTTTAGTGTGAAAGTTGAGGTTATATCGTGTTAAGAAATAAGGTACAATTCACATCTGTATTAACGATAAACAATAAAAACCAACATGAAACTGTAAAATATTGTTATTACCGTTTAGGTCTCTCTCTGATATTGTTTTACTTCCTCTAGCTGAAGTCGTCAATTCCACCTGAGAAACATTAAACAATAGCTTGGAATTGTTTCAATTGCTCCAATGAGCGCAATCGAATTAACCGCATCCAATGAACAAGTCCAATACCATCCAATTCCAATCCGAAATAAATTTCTAGGTACTTCCAATGGTTACAACACGTCGTCTGAGACATTTATTAGCACAGCTGACATTTTCTTTAATTAAATCAGTACAATCTTAGCTAAGAAAAACACTAAAAATGTTTTCTTCTTGGATATTATTCCAGTTGGTGTGTCAGGAACGTCGGCTTAGTACCAACGCGTCCCGCACAATGGCGGCGATGTCACTAGGCTTCATCGTCCTCGTTACCCCATGGACCATTCAAGAAGTAGTTGCCGCTTGTACTGGATCACGAGCACCAGCCGCATTGGACTTTATCGCAACGTGGTTGGCACTAAGCAATAGCTTCTGGAACCCATTCCTATACTGGCTACTAAACAATCAATTTCGACGGATAAGTCATGACCTACTTTTTGGACGCGTACGTGACAAACATTTGAAATTAAAGTATTACTAAGGGCAGATAAAAATTAATTTTCTGTCTACAGTTTTGTTGCAGTAAACCCAAAGAAGAGAAAGCCCATAATTGCTGCAGTAACTCATCTTCAATCCGGCACGGTGGTCATACGCAAGGTTGTGATCTTGAAGGCTTGTCCGAAAAGTACTGGGGTGAAATCCTTGAACGCACATTATCGTCTACCTCGTTGCATAACCTTCAGAGGAACTATCACCATCATAGTCACTACGGCCATCTTGACAATATCCCACCACCGCCAGTGGGCGCTGTTCATCATGCACGTTGCAATGGACTGCATGAATTGCGCATGGTAGATACATCCGTACCGGATTTATGAAAATCGGATAAGACGACGCAGACACTCGATCCTGTTTGTGTCCTGGAAAGCATGGGAAGTTCCGCTGAGACAGCCATCGTCAACAATTACTAACACTCAGTAGTGTTTACGAATTTAACTCAACATTACACTCTGTGAAGAAGCAATACTTTAAGACGCGTTTTACTAATATTTACTCTATTACGATATTAGAATACAAAGAATAATCCACGGCGATCCATAATGACGTAATCTACACGAAAATGTTTCGTAGTTTTCTAACGCTCGGTATATTCTAAACTCTTATCTTAATCAAGCAGATTAAAGAATCGGGCATTGCTTAAATGTGAATTTAAAGCGTGTGTTCGAGAAATTAGTGTTCAATGATAAACCGCACAGATTCAACAATGCAATAATGTTTGACGTACTTTTGTTGGATTCGAGTAGGTGTATGAATTATAAAAATTAATGTTGGATGCATAAAATGCAGGAGATATTCTTTGTTTTACATTTAAATGCAGCAAATGTATATACATTAATTGAATAAAAGTTACACTGACTAATCATTAGTATAATAGTAAGCAATGAAAATAAATGAACATAATGGCATTGGTTAGTAGAGCACTATTAAAATCATCGAAACTAGATTTATCTACTGCGATAATAAAAACAAGAAATAGAAATTCATCTGACTATCGTAATACTGTGATAGTTTACATTTTATGAAACTTAATAAGGTTTTGACATTACTGACTCCACACTGGTTTCCCGTTTAAGACAACTTTATTATTGTTCTGGTTCCAGTTACATTTTTTCTTAGGGCTTCAAGTGTGATTTGCAAAAAGTTAGAAAACACTATAAAAGTTGTTTTAATAAAGTGACTTCTTTCTTGGTTATCCTTGCATTATTTACCAAATTGAATTTTAAGTATGTAATTTATACAAATAACATCTGATTAGTGTCAATGAGAAATAAGTAAGTATTTTATTTATGAATATAGATGCATTAATACCTAAGATTGTACTGAGT
>JAODIE010000002.1:1170375-1189723 GCA_027575565.1 Diploeciton nevermanni | reverse complement strand
TGATTAGTGTCAATGAGAAATAAGTAAGTATTTTATTTATGAATATAGATGCATTAATACCTAAGATTGTACTGAGTGGATTCAAGTGCATGTAATAAATATTAGCACAATGAATATGAATGTTGGCTATATTAACCTAATGATATGTGACATGTTTTTACCACAAAAATATTTTACCACAAAAGTTATAATCTATTACACTACTCATGCTTAATTAAGCAAATATTCCTTGATTGTGCCTTTGTTTGTCATACAATCAGCAATTGCAATTAACTTTAATACCTTTAGAAAAGTCTAAGATAATCAAATTATGTTTTCGTAAATTTTTGCTATATTTTCAAAATAATTTCAATAATAAATGAAGAAGTTGGCCAAAAAAATTTTTTTTTGAAAAAATGAAAGAAAATTATCTCAAGTACAGTTAATTTGTTCCGGAGAAATTGCATATAAAAAATGACAAATTTACTAAACTTACCGCAATAATAATATTAATTATTAAATTGTGTAATACCTAGTTCCATCAAAATAGTTAATTTGAAAACGTTTCTAACCTGAACCACACACCTAGTTATATTTAATATTATAGGTTATGAAATGCAGTTGTCGCTTGTTAAACTTGACATGTACTACTTACATTGAACTCGTTTCCAACCGGTTTAATCAACTAACAACTAAGCAAGTTTATTAATGAAAATTGACATAATACAATAATTGAATTGCATGTTGAGTAAAATTATCTAATACCCTAAGAATAACATTTTTATCGGTAAAGTAATAAGCACATATTTGGTGATTTCCCAATTTCTTTCTGAAATTTCTTCACTTAAAACGCGTCCAAGGTTAATGCTTTGGTCAAAATTAACAAACAACTTGCATCATTAAACGAATCCAAGATGTTTATGGACATCCTTACCAGTTCATCAGCTACATGATTATCACATGTATGCATTGTAAACTTCATCTGTGCTCATTTCTTAAACCTGAAGGTCAACCTGGTTAGATATACTAATGAATAAAATGTGGCATTTATTACATTTTAAGATTTCCACTTGTAGATTCACATATCGAACATAGGACAAGTGCGTAAAATGGTAGTAGGCAGAAGTTAGAAGATATAAATAAGAGTTGAGTTTATTTTTTCTTGCAATTGAGAGATAAGTTTGCAAGTGACGACATCGTAATGAGGGCTAGCGACTTAGAAAGACCAAAATTGATGGCTGTGGTATTGATTGGGTGTTTCAGTTGTTTAGCAAACTCAGCTAAACTACGTAAGTAAAAACATTGAGATTGAGAAAACTATGTGTAATGAGTTTTATAAATTAATTTCAGCTTCTTACATTAAACCATGCAGTTTAAGTGATCCGAAATTAAATGAGTGTGCTTTACAGGCAGCCAAGAACGCATATCCTTTTATTATTAAAGGTAAGATCTTAATTTAAACGACAAAATTTCAAAAATAAGAAAATTGTTTGTTTAATAGCAAAGTTCTTTTAATAAAACAAACTACTAAGAGGTTTGCATTTATTGGTATTGTTAGTATATAGTATATTGTTAGTATATACAATCAGTTTTTTAATTGAGTTTTTGTAATTTAAATAAAAAAATGTAATCAATTTAAGGTGATAAAACTTTCAAACTATCATCATTTGCACCACTTAGACTGGCTCAAGTCGTAATGAACGTCGGAGACTCCTTAGAATTAAAATTGCACAATTTAACCATCACTGGAATTGATATTGGAACAATCAACAAAATAGAGTAAGTACTCACTTTCTCAACTGTTCAAATAATATTTTTTCTTGATAATTTAAAGGATTAACTCAGATCAGAAGGAATGGAAACTCGAGCTCTCATCCAAACACCTCACAATGATCTTATCTTATGATATAAAAGGACGAATCCTAATTCTACCAATTGTAGGCCAAGGACCTGGTAACTTAACCTTAGACAATCCAGTTTATTCCTATAGATTCAACTATGAACTCATCAACAAACACAATATAAGTTACATGAAAATTGTTGATCCCACCTTGACTTACACAACCACAAAGATGTCGTTCCATCTGGAGAATTTGTTTAATGGTGATGAAAGATTAGGTACGTATAGTTAGCAGTAGGCAACCCGTTTTTCGTAGGTAAATTATAAATTACTGTATTCTCATTTAATAGGCGCTGCAATGAATTCTTTTTTAAATGACAACTGGTATGATGTCAATGGTGAAATTGGACCATCTATTGCGAAAATAGTGAATACAATTATAACATCAGTATTTGAGACTTATTTCAATCGTGTACCACTTAAACATATTTTTACTGCGTAAAAACAAATAGAAATTAAAAGACAACCAAAAATAGCGTAAAATATTATAAGAAATGTTTATGTAAACTAGGCACAGAAATTTTCAAATAAAACGTAATAAATATTTTATTGAGGTCATTGCATCAATTAGTATTATTAATAGCAACATTGAATACATAAATATTAATTTTTATATTATTAATAATATTAATTTATTAGATTAATAGTCATTGTTTTCAATTAAAATTTTATTGTTATATTAGTCAACTTCCTCGACATTAGGACCACCGGCGCCACCTTGTGGTGCGGCACCCTGATGCAATTTTACCATAATCGGCGAGCATGTCTTTTGTAAATCTTTAAGCTTATCATCATATTCATCCTTTTCCGCTGTTTGATTATTGTCTAACCATTTCAACGCCTCAGAACAACGATCCTGAACCATTTTCTTGTCATCAGCAGTGAGTTTATCAGCTGGGGCATCTTCAACCGCCTAGAAATTACAAACAGTGGATAGAAACAGAATAAAATAACGGAATTTCAAGATTAGATACCTGTTTAACACTGAAAGCATAACTTTCCAACTGATTCCTACTATTCACCCTTTGCTTCTGCTTCTCGTCTTCTGCTTTGTATTTCTCTGCATCTGCCAGCATCTTATCAATGTCCGCCTTAGACAATCTTCCTTTGTCATTGGTGATTGTGATCTTTTCTGACTTGCCTGTACTGATATCTTTGGCGGAAACATTCAGAATGCCATTTGCATCCAAGTCAAAGGTGACTTCAATCTTAGGTACACCTCTTGGCGCTGGAGGAATTCCATTCAGGCTGAATGTTCCCAACAGATTGTTATCCTTAGTCATGGCACGTTCACCTTCAAAGACCTGGATAGTAACCGCTGGTTGGTTGTCTGAGTAAGTAGTAAAAGTTTGTTGTTGTTTACAAGGAATCCTTGAATTTCTCTCAACAATTTTCGTCATAACCCCACCAGCTGTTTCAATTCCAAGAGAAAGCGGTGCCACGTCAACCAATAGAACGTCCTGGATTTGAGATGAAGTGTCTCCGATTAAAATAGCAGCTTGTACAGCTGCACCATAGGCAACTGCTTCATCTGGATTGATTGAAAGATTAAGAGTTTTTCCACAAAAAAAATCCTGCAGCATTTTCTGTATCTTGGGAATCCTAGTAGATCCGCCAACAAGAACAACGTCATGAATAGTTCCTTTATCCAATTTAGCATCAGTTAGGGCTCTTTCTACCGGTTGTAAGGTATTCCTAAACAGATCCATACAAAGTTCTTCAAACCTGGCACGTGTTATCTTAGAGTAAAAATCAACACCTTCATGCAAAGCATCTATTTCCAATGATGCTTCAGTTGAACTACTCAAGGTCCTTTTTGCTCTCTCGCAGGCAGTCCTCAATCTCCTCAAAGCTCTTGAATTTCCACTCAAATCCTTCTTACACTTTCTCTTAAACTCCTCCACGAAATGATTCACTAGACGATTGTCAAAATCCTCTCCTCCCAAGTGCGTATCGCCAGCTGTAGATTTGACTTCAAACAAAGACCCTTCATCAATGGTCAAAATAGAGACATCAAATGTTCCACCACCCAAATCAAAAATTAGGATGTTCTTCTCTCCTTTGAGATTCTTATCAAGGCCATACGCCAGAGCAGCAGCAGTAGGTTCATTGATAATACGCAAAACATTAAGGCCCGAAATGGCACCTGCATCTTTGGTTGCCTGCCTTTGGGAGTCATTAAAGTAAGCAGGGACCGTAATGACAGCATCTTTTACAGTACCACCCAGGTAGGTTTCCGCAATTTCCTTCATTTTGATCAAAACCATAGAGGAGACTTCTTCAGGGGCGAAGCGTTTAGATTCGCCTTTGTATTCGACCTGGATTTTTGGTTTTCCGCCGTCGTTGATCACGGTGAAAGGCCAATGTTTCATGTCTTCCTGGATCTTAGGATCGTCAAATTTCCGACCGATGAGACGTTTGGCATCAAAGACTGTGTTCTTCGGATTCATGGCAACCTTAACAAAAAAGCGAGAATTCGAAGAGAAATGTTTAGGTTGTAGAGTTTATAATTCTATTATTGGGATTGCATGTGCGGAGTGTTAGGAAGTAAAATGTGGAAAGTCATGTTGGTAAAAATAACTATCGTGGATCGAAACGTGTGGGAAGATCTAGTCATTTATATTTTATTTTAAGAAGAATATTCTAGTCTATGCTTTTTAATTGGCTTACTTGACTTTTAGCAGCATCTCCAATCAATCTCTCCGTATCATTAAATGCAACGTAACTGGGTGTAGTACGATTTCCTTGATCATTAGCAATGATTTCCACTTTTCCATGTTGCCAAACACCGACGCAGCTATAGGTCGTGCCCAAATCAATACCAATCGCTGGTTTTGCCATTTTAACTAGTCTTCTACTTCTGGCAACGTATTATCAACTCTATCCCAATTCGAAACCAAATGACTTGTCGCCGAATAAAAACAGTGAACTGCTTTATAACTTGCGGCTCAACACTTTTCACAGCACACTTGGATTTTCTCGAATGATTCCACTATTTTGGATACTAGACCAATCCTAATTCAGTCACGCATGCGCAGCTTCAATATGATGTATCCTAAGGTATTTGGGTAATATAAGTGTAGTAAGTATCACGTATGCGTTAACCTGCTCGAATGACGGCTCTCTGGCGTGTCGAGCGCAAAATCTTCTCGATTTGACTTAAGTAGGTCGCGAAAATACTCGCTGCAACCATTTCTTTCCAGCTGCACATGACGACATTTTGTTCATGGCGACATATACGTAAATAAACGTAAATTGTAACTGACTCGTTTGCAAGCACAAGCACATTGCCTTAAATGTAGGAAACAGTCCATTTGGGAGCTCCTTATTTGAACATGTGCTAAGGATGGGAAGCCAGTGAAGGCATTGAGTACACATTACACCTACATATACATTATTTGGGTGGGAAAATAAATTACTGCGAGAAATGAATGGACTTGGTAAACAATTGTAGCGCAAAAATGGTTTTTATTGTTTACGTTGGTTTCAAGAGGAACTTTTTTCAAGGATGAAGACATACTGTTCGGTGGGGCTACAAATTTAGTCATCATTTATTTCAATTTATTGAAAATATTAACTAGGTCAGTCATCATACGAAATAAGAAAATCTAATCTATAGTACAATTATTAGTGTTGTTATTTTGTAAAGAAACATTTCATATGTATTTATTTGACAGATTTAAGCGCAATTTTTCTAGTTCGTGGATAGAAATTTGCTTTAAATACGTTGATCAGTTCTGTAAAGTATTGCAAACACAATTATATCAATTGGTATCATTAAACTACTTTGTTTTATTCTACACAAGTATAAACAACACCAACCACCATTGGTTATGTACAATTCCAAGCATTCGGTTATGCCTGGAATGAATCCATCTTCAGGATTAAATGCTTTCCTAACAATTGAAGCCTCACTATCTCCAGCATAAAACTGTTCTATTTGGTAAGAATAGAGTTCAAATGAAGAGTGGTTGCCACAGTTCGTAGGTATCAAGATCGCTTTGCTTGTTGTATTTAAACTATTAACAAAAGCAGGCCATTTTACACTGTTTCTGGCGTCGAATTTATCTTAGGTCTTGCACACGAAGAATAAACACAACAATACTCAGTTTGATTTGACTGTTTTTCTTTAGTAATGGATGATATCAATCAAGCTATTGGTTAATGCTACACAATCATTTTTTATGTAAACGATTTGTGTTTACATAGGATTAAACAAGTGATGGTCTAGAGTCATAAATCATTTTTTAAATAAACGGTATAATATATTAGTTTTAAAATTTACTCAGAGTTCTTCCCATCTTATTTATGTTTTCAGATTTTTTTTAAATTTGTATTCTTTAATCATTATGTTAACATGGTTGCCTACAATTCTCACAGCCGATCAAATAAATTTCATTTGTTTTGATTGTTTTAGTGTTATTGCAACAATAAGTATTTTACAACCTACTATTGTGATTACACACAAATATGCTAAATAAATGCGAAAGTTAGAAGGTAAAAATAATTAAATCTAACATTGCGTACTTCCAGGTCACACCTTTACTTGTAATTGACATCTACAATGATAACAACAAGATGCTTCGATTAATAGTTATTATGGTTATCGATGGAAATGTACTTTAGGAAAAGTTACAAGATTATAAAGCCCAGATTTTTCTTCTTTACTTTCTCATATATTGATATAATTCACCTGAATAGACAGATAATTGATGTATAATTGTTCTTTACAATTTGATAATAATACTATTGCAGTGCAGTTATATTTACTGCATTTCTAACAGTGTTTAGCATATTTAGTTATATTTAAACAGTTGTCTGCTTTCAATTTAAGTTTCCATTTAGCAGTAAATCACCACTTCTCCTGTCTATGTCTAATATAAATATGGTAGGTGCATCAGCAGCCATTTTGTGAGTGATCTAAGACTCTTCAGCAACACCTCCGTGTTCAGAGAATGCCATTACACATCGCCAATGGAAAATCGCGACATCCACGCGAAGCAAGTAAAGAAGTCTTTGACAACGTCCTCAAATACGGGGCACACAACTATAACTCACTTCCGGTGGCTTTAGTCAAAGGAAAAGGTAATGATAAGTCTGAATGAGTGTGTGTTCTTCCTTTATTGCATCTTATTCTCCTTCAAGGTATTTACGTGTGGGATGCAGATGGCAATCAATTCTACGACTTCCTTGGTGGTTATGCCGCTCTCAATCAAGGCCATTGCCACCCTCGTATCGTTCACGTTTTGCAAAAACAAGCCGAACGGTTGACCCTAACCTCGCGAGCTTTCTTTACAGATGCATTCGCTGAATATTCACAGTTGGTGCACCAAATGTTTGGGTATGACAAGGTCTTACCAATGAATAGCGGAGTGGAAGCATGTGAAACTGCTTGTAAAATTGCAAGAAAATGGGGATATACTAGGAAAGGCATACCTGATGACGAAGCAAAAATTGTCTTTGCCGAGAATAACTACTGGGGGAGAACGATGGCCGCCATCTCGGCGAGTACCGATCCTACAGCGAGGGATAAGTATGGACCATGGATGCCTGGCTTTCTACTTGTTCCCTATGACAATCTCAAAGCATTAGAAGTAAGCGAACCTAAATGAACATATTCATATTTCCTTGCAAAATGAACTAATTGTTTGTTTCTTTTTGTAGAAACAACTTGAAGATGAGCCTAACATTTGTGCTGTTATGCTAGAACCTATTCAAGGTGAAGCTGGTATTGTTGTACCTACCTCAGGGTACCTTAAAGGAGTAAGAGACCTTTGTACAAAGTTTAACGTATTGTGGATCAATGATGAAGTACAAACTGGTTTGGGACGCACTGGGGAACTGCTTTGTGTCTACCATGAAAAAGTCAGGCCTGATATGATTTGTTTAGGGAAGGCTTTATCTGGTGGAATGCTCCCGGTGTGTGTACATAGTTAGATGCGCACTGCATCAGAAAATATAAAATTTCCTATAATTTTCATTGTAGTTTTCTGGCGTTTTGGCTGACGATGAAATAATGCTTTGCATGCTACCTGGAGACCATGGTTCCACTTATGGAGGTAATCCACTTGCCTGTCGTGTGGCATGTGAAGCCCTAAACGTAATTGTTGATGAAAAGCTCACTGAGAATGCAGCACGTCTGGGAGAGATTCTGCAGTCAGAGTTGGAAAGAAGATTGGATGCAAAAGTAGTAAAATGTGTTCGTGGAAAAGGCTTGCTAAGAGCTATTGGTATCCAAGATGGTTCGTATTGTGGGTTGCATATCGTCTCATGGAAAATACTAATTGTGATTTTCGTTTGTTTTAGATTTGTCCTTTGGTTCAACTGATGTTTGTGTTAAACTCCGTGACAATGGAATTCTTTGCAAATCAACTCACAATCAAATAATTCGTTTGGCACCTCCTCTAGTCATAACCGAGAAACAATTGCGTGAATGCATCGAGATAATTGTTTCGACTGTCAATTCATTTGCATAAAGAGTTTACCTTTGACTTAGTAACTATACTATTTGATTATAGGTTCAACGCAATTATTAAGTTCTAATAAATAAAGCTTAAAGGTGACTTTGTCATCTCAATCGATATTGATTGTACAATTTGCAATTTCTTGTCTATACCCTGCTTGCTTTCAAAGTTGCGACTCTCATATTTATTCGGTTTACCGAAATGCTAACATTATGCAGTGCACATGTGGTAAAGTACGCATTGCATTTGTATGTTGTTGTCCAGACAATAATAATTCACAGACCCAAATGAGCACAATTCATTCATTAACATTAATTAGCGTTGTCTTTCAATAACACTGAACCTCTGAAAGCTTTTCTCGGTTTTCACGTTAAAAGACACAATAAAAATGAGTTTAAAATAAATACCATATGTTTTCACAATGATTAACTACATTCTGATAATATCCTTGACTCAGAGAATAATACAAACTGATACAGAATATTATTATACATTAACCTGTTTAATGCTTTTTAAAATGGCATTGAAATATTAAACTCTGTGAATTGATGTCTCACGATTGATTTGGGGTAATCACTCATTAACTGAAATTTTAGCAGGTGTAATGATTGGTAAAAATAACTTACTAAATCGCATGTTGGATATAAATCATTTCGTATTTCATAGGGTTGCTGCTCTTTAGTCTAGTACGCCACTGTTGCACATCGCTCTGCTTTAGAAAGCTTTTAAATACTAGTGGAAGAATGAGGTCGGAAAATAAAAATGTGCTCTATGTAAATAGTCATCTGCTTTATAAACTGATAATAATACCTGAACGTCACTTCATCCTGTTCTCACTGAAATAAATGAATAATCTATAAATTGGGGCTAACTCAACTGAACATTAGGAGTGCTCTAAGGTTACAAGTGCGGTGAAGTATATTAAGTGAAACATAATTAAAGTTTTTGCATTTTTATCTAATCAAGCAGATTTATATTTTGTGGTTAATTCTAGGAATTCGTTTGCTGAGCGATTAGTAAAGCCGAAATTTGCTCATATTTATAAGTAAATTAAATAACGAGAATTTTTGTATAATATATTTGATTTTAACCTATTTATTTTATAAATAAAATCTGACTATTTCAATTAGTCCGCCGCAAGAACAGCGATCGGAGCTGCAGCTGAGAGCGACGCAAAGCAGCTTACCTTCCTACCCTCTGATTGGCTATCCCCTCCTTTTCAATTCAAGATAAAAAGATAGCACACGTGGCTCGTACGTAGTCGCATTTTCAGTCTCAGTAAATGAACATCATTCTACTTTCCTCTTGCTATTCTATATTTCTACTATACTCGTACATAATTATAACGGATGATTTACATTTTACTCATTAGATTATAATATTTTCAAAACACCTACCTAATCTGAACTATTAAAAATTCATGGTGATTATTTACAAATGTCACCTCATTGCAGTACTCGTTGAAAATATTGTTCAGCGATGAAACCAAGTCAGCAACTAATGCAACTAATGATGATGATTTAATTACCCCGGCTTCTAGAAACTTCTTTCACCCGTAGCTTGATAGCAGTTGAAGCAGATTGTGCTCACACCTGTCGACCTTGAAACCACATTCGTGTATATCTCTACAAAATGCCCATCAAACCCACTCGAATTGCAGGTAAATGCCGATGATCGCCCAAATTCTTCAAATGTTAATGATTACTATTGCTTGTTTCGCTCGGTGTTTCGTTTTAAGCAAATTGCATAATTTACAGATTAATATGCTAAACAAAAGCACTCAAATTGTTGAAACTGACACCAAAACAGTACTAAGCAACTGCCGAGTTGAAGAAATATAAAATAGATAAAGTAAATGCTGAATATTTGTAATTAGACGCAAGTGACCAAAATGCACCGGAATGTAATCAGAAACTTGTTGCGTCGATGCTCACACAATACAAGTATACCAAGCACACCGGTTTTCACCTGGACAACGCCGCACGCATTCATAAAACACAATGTACAATTATACTGTGTGTCCCAAAAAAACCAACATCGCATACACGCACGTCAAAACATCAACTTAGGCAATTAAATAATATTCTCATTAAATGCGGATGTTTATTGCTAAGGTACTAACACCACTGTGCAATGAAAACAATCTAATCTACCATTCTCACGTAGTCATATATGGTAATCATTCAGTGGATGATAAATAATGCTGTTATGGGTTGAGTAAGTCGAATTGTGCTTCAGTCGCGCAACAACAACCGAGCGCGTCGTAACGAGCAAGAACAAATCAACCAACCATTGGCGGCAAATAAGGTAATTTACTAATTATTTATTTCATTGGTAAATTATTCTAGCCAAGTTCTGATTGTCATTGAAAACGAGAATTTCGTGTTTAAAGCAGTGAGTTGTGTGCTGATTTTCGTAATGGCAAATAGCTCAAAGTTGGCTTTCCACATGAATTTCGGGAATTATTAGTAAACACCGGATTGCGTTGGTTCAGTGCAAAATTAAGGCTGCTCCAGGCAACAACGATTATAAGTGGAGTACTCGGCTTACTAATGCTACCTTGTTTTCTCTTGTAGATTTAAAGATGCTGTCTAAATTCCGAGGATTCTCACGTCTAGCGTCGGAAGGAAAACGCAGTGTGAGCTCGAAACAAGTCTTTGATAGAGAAGAGAAATTCGTTGCACATAATTACCATCCTCTTCCAGTCGCTCTCTCAAAAGGCGAAGGTACTGTTTTACTCGTTGCATCACTTCCTAACATGTTTCGACATGTTTTAACGTGTTCTGCTTGCATATTAGGCGTCTACGTTTGGGATGTCGAAGGCAACAAATATCTCGACTACCTCTCGGGATATTCCGCAAATAACTTCGGCCACTGCCACCCTCGCATCGTAGACGCTCTCAGGACACAAGCAGGCACTCTCCATCACACCTCCAGGGCCTTCTACTCGGATGTCCTGGGCGCTTACGCTGAAAAACTCACCCGTTTCTTTGGCTACGATAGAATGCTACCAATGAATACAGGGGTTGAAGCTGATGATACCGCTTGCAAACTAGCACGTAAATGGGGTTACAGAGTGAAAGGTATTACGGAGAACCAAGCCCATATTATCTTCTGCAGCGAGAACTTCTGGGGACGTTCTTTGGCCGCCATTTCAGCAAGTACAGACCCTCTTAGTTTCGAAGGCTATGGTCCATTCATGCCTGGTTTCTCTTGTATTCCATACAATAATCTGCAAGCTTTGGAGAAAGCATTTCAGGATGCGACAGTGTGTGCTTTCATGGTGGAACCAATTCAAGGAGAGGCTGGTATTATTATTCCTGATGAGGGATACTTGAAAGGAGTGCGTGCACTGTGTGATAAGTACAACGTACTTTGGATTGCGGATGAGATCCAAACTGGTTTAGGAAGGACTGGAAAAAGGTTGGCGGTGGATCATGAGAATGTCAAGCCGGATATCTTGGTATTGGGCAAAGCATTAGGAGGTGGTGTGTATCCAGTATCAGCGTGCTTGGCGAATGATAACGTTATGTTAGTAATGGAACCAGGTAAGAAGATCAGCTCTAGATGAATCATTGTTCTTCGACAACAAACATATTTTTCTTGTGCAGGAACTCATGGCTCAACATTCGGTGGTAATCCTTTAGGTTCGAAGGTAGCAATGACTACTCTCGACGTTCTCGAAGATGAAAAATTGGCTGATAGCGCAGAGAAACTCGGCGCCATGTTTCGACGTGAATTAGGCCACGTTGTAGACAGAAAAGTAGCTATTGATGTGAGAGGAAAAGGATTAATGAACGCTGTAGTCATAAACAGAAGTAATAGTTATTTATTTACGTCGTTTATTCTGTTCTAATTTTGTTTATTTTGTGGTAGATTATGCGGATGCATGGGATGTTTGTTTAAAACTCAAAGAAAATGGTCTAATTGCAAAGCATACTCATGAGGACATTATCCGATTTGCACCTCCGTTGGTTATCAACGAAGAACAAATGAAGCAATCCATCGATATTATTGCTAAGACTATTGGAAGTTTTAGCAAATAATTTGGTTTTATTCAATTTTGTCAAGAGAATAATTTTTACGCGTTGTTACAATTAAAGCTTATTTTGTTATGTTTTATTGCACAGACATTTTATATACTACAACTACTATAAGTTAATATGTGCTATTTATTAAAGAAAGTTTAAATAATTCATGGCAACACTGTAAGTTCTCCGCCTGCTTGTCGGTTGTCGTCGTTGACACCGGAATGCAAGAAGTCCAAGAGGTTAACGTAAATCCAAAATCATAAATGGCTTCCAATCATAATAAAACTACAAACACAGTTAATTATAGCTCAATAAATCGCACAAACTAACAGATTCTGGATACCAATCAGTGAAACAATGTGCATTGTACGCGTTGCAAGTAAATTGCACTAATCTACATGGTGGAACTCTTAATATTAATGCGGAATGTTCAACTCTCGCCCGATGACCAATCCCAATTGCGCTCCACGGTCAAGACATCGCCAAAACCATAACTAAACATAAACCAATGCGTGTAACGTAGAACAATTTGTTAAATCGCTGCATGAGGTATAAAATGTGGCGATATCTGTGTGCATTGTTACTTTCCCTGCACTTTGTATATATTATCACTGAGACATGCCCCAGCAAATGTGTCTGCAAGCGGAGTACTGCACAAAGGGATGGAGGAGACTGGGTGAAGGTGCGATGTGGAGATATTGAAAAGCTTACAGTTATTGATGACAATGAATTCCTGAATATTGCCAATGAAATAGTACAATTGTGAGTGGTTTATTTGCTGACATTGAATTTTAAGTCATAATGTTTCTTCATTTATTACAGAAATTTATCAAATAATTCTTTGAGTATTTTTGCTCCAAAAGTACAATTTGTTGCTCTGCAAAAGCTGTAAGTATATTACAAGCATATAAATTACTTATTTCTATTATCACCACATTTGTTCTTTAGTGATTTAAGCAGGAACCAACTAGTTCAGTTAACTAACAATCAATTTAGTGAATTGCCAAACCTCAGAAGGTTGGATTTATCTCATAATAATATAAAGACTATTGACCAGTTTGCTTTCAACAATCTGCATTTACTTGACTCATTAAAATTGAGCCAGAATCATATTGCAACAATTGAAAAAGGAACTTTTACTGCTTTTCACAGCTTGAAAGATCTGTAAGTACATTCTTTCCTGTTCACTATTTTTCTCTTGTCTTCAACAAGCATTTCACTTATTTTTAAGGGATATCTCTGTAAATCCTTTAAAATGTGACTGTAGTCTGCTCTGGCTTCTTGACTGGACTAAGAAAATGACAGTCAAGTTAAAATCCAATCCAAAATGTGACACCCCACCAGCATACTACGGTCGCCCACTGAGAAAAATCAAAGTCGGTGAAGACATCCACTGTAAGTCACCAGCCAAAAACCGCGACATGCCCATCGTCGAACTAACACCTGACCACTCACAAGTCGTCTTTGAAGGCGACTCTCTTCGTCTCAACTGCAGAGCGCCTTCGATGCCAGAAGAGTACTACCGCAATGAAGAAAACGAAGAATCTCACGATAGAGTTGAATGGATATGGCTTGAGAAGAAGGCAAGGCATCAGTTCCAAGATGTTGTAGTTGATAGTCGTTTTCTAGCTGATGACGGTCTCATTGATAGCAGTTTAAGCATCAGAAGATTGACGAGGAATCACAGCGGAACATGGAATTGTCATCTTATCACACGCAGAAGTAACTATTCCAAAGGTATCACAGTGATGGTCATCTCGGACGAGACTAAATACTGCCCAATCAATGTAACTAGCAATAATAAGGGAGCCTACACTTGGCCTAGAACTGTGATCAATCACACTGTGACTCTGCCTTGCGAGAGACTTCAACATACTAGCGAAGTCTTCGAGCAGAGAGCATCATATCGTTGCTCTTTGGATGGACAGTGGGTTCATCTCAACACTTCAAGGTGTCCGTTTATTTCTGAGACTACCAAACGTCTGGAGCAGTTCGCAAAGGTAAATTTCACGCTTGCCAAGGGGTCTGTGCTGGATATAGCTAAGCATCTTCGGAATACGTCAGATGTTAAACTCATGCATGATGTGATGGACTTTGTGTTTGCTACGAGAACAATTTCTAACTACTTGGATCATTTACATGCTGATAGTGAGCTTGGACCACTTCTCTTGGACATAATTAATGGGTTTATGGAGTTAGATGAATCATATCTCAAGGATGGTGAAAAAGAAGACAATTCGTGCGGGAAATTAGTCAAAGCGGTTGAAAAAATAGCGAATTTTACTCATTCACAACAGTTACATAAGAGACACATAATCCTAGAACAGTTTCATGTAAAAAGAGAGACTTTTATCGGTATTACCTGCACATGGTATCTTAGTGGAACGGGAAGTGGAGAGAAAGCGATTCATTGTGTGACTTCTAACAATAAGTCTAATACAATGATAGCACAGAATAAGGGAATCGAAGCTAGTATTGAATTACCAGCGAATATATTTTTTCAGCTGCAAGAAGCTGATATCATGATAACTACAAGCAATCTCTTGGTTGGTATGTATGAAGATGGGCGATTCTTTCCTCAAAATGACGAAGGAAGAAAGGAAAGAATTATATCTTCAGTTGTTGGCGTTAAATTAGATAATCTCCTTGTAAATTTATCATATCCAGTATATATCATGTTGAAACCGCTAGAAAAGTACTCCTATGATCTGACTCCGCCTACGCCTGTATGGTGGAACCCTACTTTGAACGGAGGACGTGGCGCATGGACTCCTAAAGGCTGTCAAATCCATCGGCTCCAACTTCGGGATAACCTGGTCTTCAGTTGTGATCATCTCGGATACTATGCCCTGCTTCAGGATACCTCACATATCCAAGTAGTGCCACCTGGAGCTAAATTCAGACTGTCACATCCTGCTATCTACGTTGGATCACTGATTCTCTTCGTTTGTTTATTATTCTGCATAGTGAGTTTCACATTCTCTTACTCTGCGATCCAAATGCCAAAAAAAACGAAGCACTGTGTGATCAATCTATGGTTGTCTATCACTCTGCTTTGTTTTATTTATGTGTTTGGGATTTATCAAACGGAAGATGTGAGGTTGTGTCAAGTAATTGGCTTGATTCTGCATTATTTATCGTTGTCTTCGTTGCTGTGGATGTGTGTTGCAATGAATTCAATGTATAAACGACTCAAGAAGAGTTCAGGCGATATTATTGAGCTGCAAGATGACGAACTGCCATCGGATGAACCCGTACAGAAACCGATCTTGGGGATGTATTTAGTGGGATGGGGAATCGCGTTAATTGTGTGTGGAATCTCAGGTGCTGTTAATATGAAGGAGTATTCTGCTCATACGCATTGTTTCCTCTCGACTGGACCTGCGCTCAGCGCACTTTATGTGCCATTTGCTCTGCTGTTGATGCTTCTATTCATATACTTTTTATTGATTAGATATGCTATTTATGGGACTGATACAAATGGACATCTTAGTGAAGGCACACAGGCAACCGAAAATGTGGATCTTGATCTCTTGGAACCCAACTTTCCAGATTGCAGAAGTGTGAGATCTGTAAGTACAAAGACAGCAAGTTCGGAAGTAGAAGATACTGAACACGCACCAATGGCACAACTTAAAGCGCACATCACTTTCTTAATTCTATATATTTTGGCATGGTGCAGCTGTGCAATGGCGACCATCAACAAACTTAAAATAGTAGCTTACGAGGAAGACATCTTTAGCATTATCTACGCCATCTTTGCAAGTCTACTCGGATTATACGCATTTTTCTTCTACTGTGTCGCTCGCAACGACGTCCGAAATGAATGGGTCTTGACCACTAGACTCATGGGCGGAAGGAAATGTTTTCGAACACGAAACATTTCCGATTTACCCCAGATACAAATACAGCCATTACCTCCAATTCCAGAAAGCACCCAACCTCCTCTTGTTGCACACGGTCTGCACAATGTACATTCTAGGAGTAGTTCTAGATCGTCTCAAACCAAGTCAGGTGCTAGCAACGCACTGAAAATGGCCGCGGCTGTTGATCTCAATACATCTGCAATGACTGATAACTCGGCAACGAAGATAAATAATGTCAATTTGGTTGTTCTGCACAGGCAGCAATATCGTAACAATGGCGTACTTATACCCAATCTAATTGAGAACCCGACGCATTCGGCGGAGATGTTTTACAACCCACATCAGAGCACTGTTGCTCGGAAGTTCTTCAAGAAGCAGAAGAGACATATGATGAAGAGAAATAATTTGACTCAGCGTCGTCCTCCAGCTGGTTTACACAGTGATGCATCGGTTATCTCAACCTATACGAAAAACCCGACCGATTGCAATATGGACGTTGGTATGTTTGCGAATAACTCCAAGGTGAACAATACTAATATCCACGTGGAACACGTGCCTAAACGACATCACAACTTGAATATTTTATCAGATAGTTGTGAGGATCTTAACTCAGTGGAGATACCAGTAGAGAAACTCTTAGAACATCGTAGGAATAAAGGAAAGCGTGTTAAGAAGAAACAAAATGCAGCTGCGGCGATTTCAAACATGTCGAACAATAAAGTTTCAATTAGAACTATCGAGGAACGACCTGTCTATGATAATATGAGATCTGTCTCACAACAGTGTACTCTAGAGTATTCATCGGAGGCTATATCAGACTCTATCTTGGACCAGAAGAGTCCTGAAAGACCGTCTTTTGCAACGGAGACGACTGCTAGTGAATTCCCTTCAATACGCAGAGAGAATTCGCCGAATATGAGCACATTGACGGAAGAATTGTCACCGCAACTGCATTTCTACTCAATGCCTAAGGACGATTTTTCCTCAACGAGGATTTATGTGAATCCTACGCATACTCATGACTTTACGCCGAATCACAGAACGTTTGGGCGTGCACAAAGCAGTGCAAGTCGTGCCAGTAGCGTGTCCGCGACGGAGATAGAAGAATTATATCAACAAATCAAACGAGGCCCTGTAACTAAATTAATGACGGGGAGGGGTTATAGAAAAGGTCGAGACAGCCCATGTTTATCCGACTCTGAAATTAAGTCATATAGCAAGAGTGAGAAGGACGAGACGACTGTATAATTTGCAGGGGCGTTACACTAAGGGCGTAACCTTAATTTTGACAGATTTAGGTTGTAAGCTTAATTTATGTTATTTATTAATGTCTTTGACGACGTGGCTTTTAATTGGTCAACTGATTAGATTTAATGACGATTGCAAGTGCGGGCTATTTTTGTATGTTTTATATTTTTTATTCAGAGAATGCGCGAAAAGCGAGCCTTAAGATGTTGCTGCATATGTATTTAAGCTATTTAGGAAACACACATCACAGTCGAAATTGTGCAATATCACAGTGGAATTGAACGAAATAATTGCAAATACTTGGTCAATTTTCTAAATGAAAGTTGGTAGCATTCATTATACAGCTGTCTGTGTCTACTAAGTGTTCAGAACCGTGCTTTATTTACTATATCGGAATTCTTAACTATCAATGTGCAGCTAGCCGACATGTGCCGAAATTTGCTTCGAAAGATGCTATGCGCAGATATCACCAAATTATGAATCTGCTCGTAATATCTGACAGCTGAATTGATATGTGTGAATGCAGAGAAATCACTATATACTACAAGACTGTTATACGTTTAATGAATTAACTATTGCATTAATTACTAACGCTGAACGTACGGTAAGAAAGACTAACGTCGATAAGCACGAATAATATGAGTCTATTTGTAGTTGTGAGTTGAATAGGTGAAATGAGAAAGAGTTGTTTGATGAAATTCAGACTCATTGTATTACCATCATCGCCACGTGAAATTGAATTCAGATGTTTGTTAAAATATGATAAATATACATATTTATAACGAAATTATATCTATATATAAAGTGGAAATACTGAAATTCTGGAGCTTATCTTGTACCTTCTACAAGACAGCAATGTTGATGGCGCCCCCAATTATTTGGCTCTTTAAGGTTGTCTTTCACGCTCTATACAAGTAAAGGAGTAAATTATCGCAAACAAGAAATACCGTAAGTTTAGTGGACATCAAAACAGCAACGTAAGTATTGTGAGCCTGTGATTCTCATCCACTATGCATCACTTCAGTTTGGGTTGCTTGAATATCATTATGTTCCTCCACGATTCCTCTCCTGTGGCGTGTTGGGCAGAGTCCAGTATATACTTTAGAAAAGAACGGATTTGCAATCAGTGCGAAACATTTACATTTACAGTGAATTATATTACTAGTGGTGATAATAACCACATTATTAACCAATACTTGTCTTCAATTAGCTGGCAATAAGTAGTAACCCATAAGTGCTACTTACTTATTGTATACACGTACAATTTTGGTAATTAGATTCTTAAATTAAAAATGTTTCTGTCTAACTCACTTTTCTTTAGTTATTTGGTCTTGTACATTACAAATATTAATAACGGAATTAAATATCCACAATGATTTTTAAATTCATAATCAAGTAGAAAATGGGTTTTATTGAAAATACCAAACGTATCTTGGTTTCTAGTGGAATTACTTTCACCTGGCTTAAAAGTCACAATAATGAATTTAATAATGTAAGGCTTATAAATTGTTGATATCATAGACGTTAAATTCTCCGAAAACGAATTGTTTATTAAAGCATATTTATAACAACAATAAATATTCTCGTGAAGAAGTTTTTCATTGTGATTCATTTATCAGTAAAGATATAAATACTTTTATTGAAACGAATTTGTGTGATGTTTTTATTGAAATAGAAGTGGCAGTAACGAACTAAAAGTAAAATTACAATGTTGTTCATCAGAGGAGTACGAAAATGAAATGCATACTTCAAATTTCCAATTATGAGCAATTTATGTAGCATCTGTAAATGCTAATTAATTCATTTAGGAACTTTATTACAAACAAATAATATTTAGTTGCGAACATTATAACTGAATTC